>VDFB02330640.1:0-70343 GCA_007258455.2 Sequoia sempervirens
ATTAGAAGAAAGCTAACAAATTTTTCATGAAACATTTAAAAAAGTCGCACAAGAATTGAAGTTGTAAAGCCAAAAGCGCACTAGATATAAAATCTCTCCCCTATAACAAAAAAAATTCCTTCCTACATAGATCTCGATCTCTCAACATATGCAATCATATATTAGGTTCGTTTCGAGTGAATTGTATTTTACACAATGATTAGTGTATAAATGATATATTTTAGTGTAAAAGGGAAAATAATCTATCCACTACTTCATTTTATCATTTATATCTTTACAGATTAGCCTTGATTCCCAACTTAAATCCATCTATCATCTTGGGTCAGATATCTAGGGACAAAAGTGACCTAGTTTAGCTCTTAATGTAAAAAAATAATCCAATTCAATTCCATGGGTACAAAATTGACCAAAATCAATTTTATGGCTATAGAAGTAAACCCAAAGCTTGTTAATTCAAATTTAAATCTAGGCCCAAGTCAACTCCCTCTAACTAGCTATTGTAAGCCAAATTGAGTACACAAATTTGTTAACATGTTTGTTATGGTTTATATTAAATGACAAGCCCTAGTTCATTTCAAATAATCTACGATAATATATAATCAAGGAGAGCTTTCAATATGCATTCATACCAACACCATATAGCATCAACATTGCATCATTAACTTACATCAACATCTAGACATCATTAAATGTTTGATCAAGTGTTGTCTTTGATCATTGGTATCAATCCACTAGATTAAAAATAGAGGTGTCACCAAAGAGGAACTTATTCCTTAGCAAATTCTTAAATAGTGTTTATTGACACCACCCCCTTTTAGACAAAAGTTGCAAAGATCAAGGAAAATGGATAATTGGCATCATTTTTTGCGAAGATTATTTATACATATAGTGTTCAAATTTATAAGTAGGATTCAAACCTATAGGTACAAAATCCTAAACTGAAACTAATGAATATAAAACTTACTAATACAAAGGTAGTTGTGTAATATCACTTAGGGCTTCAACAAATTGGTGAATCCATTAGCAAGATTTTTCATAGGGATTCTCCATTAAGCTTAGAGCTAAGCACCTTTTCCTTCATTTATCTAAATTTTTCATTTATTTTGGTACCATAATTAGTCCCAATGTGTAAATTTTAGGGCTAGTTGATCATCTTGCTTCATTGTTTATTTACTCTAGAACTATATTAGAAAATTTCAAGGTTATTAATCTTTATTTTCCTTTTCATTTTTGTGAACTCATTGCATCCTCTACACCCTTAGGTCTTACCTTATGGTTTTATTTCTAATGTCTAATTTATTTTTTAAATTTGAGACTTAGTAATATTTTTTATTTATAATAGTACCCCTTTTCTCATTTCAACCATTGAGCTTATGCCAAAGTCTCACTATCATCCTACTTTCCCCTTGAGAATTAGTATTTATCTCTACTCTATAATGGCTCACAATTCAATTTATCATGAGATATTTTTTGATATGATGGAAAGTAATATGAGAATAATTTTGATCATGAGGCACACTGAGATTAAATCAATAGGAATGATTTTTCTTTCCTTACATAGTTACTTTCTTTAAGATATTGTCATTTAATTAGCTAGTGTTGTTTTCTCTCCATTGTTTGTTGTTGCTCTTCACAAACTATTGACTAATAATTCCTTTAGTTAGAGATTATACAATGTAGTGGGGTTGAGGTTGGCTCTTCAAGATCTCCACATTTTGTATCTTTCCCCCTCTCATGCAACCTTATTCCTCTATTCCCCCCTCCTACCTATGATGTTTCTCATGCTAATGGTACGAGTTTGTTACCTACTCCTCACATGTTTTGATGCCATGAATTGTTCTAAATTTTGGGTCAAGCGATGATACACCAATGGGGGCATGGATAAATACTTCAATTAATAAGGTTTTTATTGACTTAGAGAAATTAAACCAATTTAAAATCATGGTTTTATTATGTATGTAATGTTGAAAATGTGTTAAGAGGGTGTCAGATGTGATTTAGAGCACAGTTAGAGTCTTTGTAGAAAATTATTGGCTTCAATCCTAAGTGTAAAGGTATAAATGACAAGTTCACCTCTTGTTATAGGATAAAAAAGAATCAAATTTTGCTATAAAAGTAAAAACATGTCAATGAATGTAAAAATTTTGGTTTGGAAAAAGTGAAAAAAATATGATTGACTAAGCATAGAGTGAAATGTGAAGGGTATTAGAGTTTCAATTGATTCTTTTGATTTTTTTTCTTTTATTTAGGTACCATTTGAGGTTGTAGCAGTAAAATTTATTGTGAAAACACAAGTTTAGGAGGTTTATCTCTTCATATAATATTCATTGTTTATGTTTAAAGTGTCTTTGTAAGTTAAATGAAATAAGGTTTTTGAGTTGTTAGGTTTCATAACAAGTGTGAATGATTTTTCCTACATGTATTTGATTTAATTAGTATTGAATTCTTTATAAAATTTATCTGATTTATTGAGATAGTGGGATGAGGATCAAAATTCTCTCTTTCCAAAGTGTTCACCCTTTCAAGTTCATCTAAGGAATTATGTTGTTACAATCATGTGTGCGTAATTTTTTCTTACAATTTTATTTTCCATTGCAATGTTTCTATTGAAACTTAGTGAAATTGAACATATTGAAATGTATATTCCATATTCATTAAGGTTCTAAGATAGATTTAAAGGTTGTATATATGTGGTTTACATAGAAATATCTATAACTTTATGATCACAAAGACATGACCTCTTGTGTTTAAGGAATTAAGTGGTATCAAAGCTTCATTATGATTAATACTTTTTTCCATACATGAGGCCAAATAGAAGTGAAAATTTAATCTCTTATGAACATGAAATTGGCATAAGATAGTGTATTCAAGTATCTAGTTTGATGTCAAAATTAAAATAATATGGGGAAATGTGTTTCAAAATAATTTAATATGATGTTGTAAGGATGTTTAGCTTATTTAGATAGATGTTCTTGAGATCATCATATTCATCTTAATTTAAAATATTAGAAATTCAAGGTTTCTTGAAGAAGACACAAAAACAATGAGGGATAAATCAAAGAAAAATGAAACATATCAAGTAGACACTTATTCAAAGCTAAAACAATACTAGATGTATAATTATTTGATGAAGAAATCTATTTTTATAAGCTTGATTAGTGGATTTCTAAAATAGAAGTCTACTTTACACTTTAAAAATTAATTCCTCATCAAAGAATTACATTACAAGTTTCAAGCTAATCCAATAATTTAATATATGAAATTGTTATTAGAGCCATGTCTTACCCTTGGAATTTCATGAAGTTCCATCAATTTCAAAATGAGAACATTAATTTTTTGGTAAAAAATTATTTCATCCAACTTTTCAGAGGGTTATGTTGCAACATTGATTTTATCAAAAGAAATGATAGAGTGTTTATAAGTACATTAGCAAGTTCATGAAGTGATGAATATGGTGTCCAGGTGAAAGGACAGTGGGAGTAGTGAAGAAATACATGGAGTGGGTTGTTTGGGAAGCTATTCGCTTCTTATTTTAAATATAAAAAATCTAGACATAGGATGATCATTTCTAAAACATTATATTGATTCAAAGAAGAACAAAACCTCCTCTTTCAAGAAAAAATAATAGAAGGGACATCAATGGCTGATGGAATAAGGATAAAGATAAGTGAAAAATGTAGAAATAATTAAAACTTCTAATATATAAGTATTACAAATTGATGGAAGAAAGGAGGTGATCCAAATTATGGCCTATGGTACAAAAAGTTATGAAAAGAAATCTCATGAGAAAGCTATGAAAATAATCTTCAAATACTTGAAGTGTGCTTTGAATTATGGCCTATGGTACAAAAGGGATCAAAATTTATCTGTGAGTGCCTATACCGATGTTGATTGGGTAGGTTGTGTTGTTGAGTAGAGAAGTACAAGTGGAAGTGCATTCTTTTTGGGAGACAGATTGGTCTCATGGTTTAGTAAAAAGAAGGATTCAATGTCTTTGTCCATAATAGAATCATAATATATTGTTGCAAAATCTTGGTGTACTCAGGTGCGTTGGATGAAGCAAACTTTGAAGGATGTGAAGGTGGTTTATGATGAGCCTATTCCTATACTATGTGACAATACAACTGTAGTTATCATTTCTAGGAATGTGGTAATGCACTCAAGAACTAAACACATCTCAATTTGGTATCACTTTTTGAGAGAGAAGGTTGTGGAACATGAAGTTAGAAGGCATTATGTGCCTACCAAGGACTAGATTGTAGACATTTTCATTAAGACACTTTCAAAGGATACTTTTGAGTATTTGTGGTAGAAGTTAAGGCTTATTGCCCCTCGTTGTTCTAACTAGATGCATAAATGGTGCAACTATCTAGGGAGAGAAATTCATGTCATTAAGTGCTACCTCTTAGGAGGAGATGGTAGAAAGGGGGAAGTCCTAGATATGTTATGTAGTTGTTATAATGTATGTACAACTAGTTGAAGAAGATGTGTTGCTAGTCAAAGAGGGAATATGTGTTGCTACTTCAATTGAAAATATTTTCCCATTTGTTCCTAAAGTCATAGAATTTCTTGTTGTATTGTGTAGGAGTGTATGGACCTTTGTCCTTGAATTAAAATGGGTAGAGTGAGTAGTGTTTGTTGCCATCAATGCCAAAGGGGGAGATTTTTGGTAGTTTATTTCATTGATGTCAACACTAAGGAGATTGTTGGAGGTTGTTGTCATTGATGTGAGCTCTTGAGAAGTAAGTTGTTAGTCCTTGGTATTGGTTGTCATTTTTATACTTAGTTTGGGCTAACATTGGTGATGAAGTTCATGGTTGGATGTCATGCCTTATCAAAGAAGAATTATTGAAGTTTATGATTGGATGTCATGCCTTATCAAAGAAAAGTTGTTGAAGTTAAGATAATGCATCATTATTGTTAGCAAAGTTGATTTCATAATGATATATTTAGATGAGGATTAGAAGCATGACTAATAATGGAGAGGTGTTTTTGAAGGTCTACAATATGTATTATTCTCTCTTGATATTCCTAATGAAGTACATGTTGCTTAAAGAAGTTCTAGCCTCCGCAAGTTGCTTAACTATTTCTAGTTTAGGAAGATGGAGTGAATTTTGTCCAAGAGAATGCTCTACATTCCTCCATTGTTTATTCTTTGGTCTTGTAGTTTGGTATTCAATGTTAGTTTTCTGTCAATGTTGCACTCCTATCTTTTCAGGCCACTTGTGTTGTTGAGATCTTTGTGAATTGCTAAAGGTTGGTAGTTTTGTTGGTTTTCTAAACTAGTCTAATAAATGCTTCACATTTCTTTGCATTGATGTTTCTACTCCTACAGATTGGCGAATATGCTCTCAATTTCTGTACAGTATCTCAATTCCAATCTCATGTGTTGAAGTGGTCTGCAAGCTGATATGTTAATGTTATGTTCTTGTTTGATCGGCGATGGGTGTTGGTAGCATGAAATTATGAAATAATTGTATGGAAGCGTTGTTGTATGTTGAATGAACATCCCCATGTGATTTGTACATTGCTAATTAGCCGCTTTGATGATATATGGTGTCTTGAGTTAGCTTTCTAAGTTATTTGTGGATATCTGGCAAATAGGTCTTGTTCCTTTGCTTGTGCCATGTTCTTGGAGGGTTGCGTCAATAATGGAGAATATGTAATAATAGATTTGGGTCATGATCTATCTTTCTTGTGATGGTATGTGTAGGATCATCATGGAATAAATAGGCCCTTAAGTGGTGATGAAAATTTATAAAAATTAGAGTTAGGCAACTTGATATAAAAATTTGAATAAGTTATCTGTATTATTTCAAAAATACGTAAGAATAGAATCTTTAGAAAATTGAATGTAGTTTGTAAACTACTATGTTTTCTTTCTTTTTTTAAATTATTTGGTGAAAATTTGAAATTTCAATGCAGTAGTACTTAAATTTCAGGGAAAAAATAAGAAGTAGGTGTCTATCTGACCACCCTAACCACAATAAAATGATAATATTCTTTTATAATATTTTAGATATAAGTAGAGGACTCATGTCCTGATGTGATGCATTTTTTGGTAATTTTTTTCCAAGTAAATAATTAATTATGAAATTTTAATTACAACTTTTAAAATATATAAAAACTTGTACATGTTCTTGGGGATATCCTGGCTATCACCAGAAATGGTGTCATTGAATATTTCATAATTATGAAGTGGGCCTTCCATGAAATTAATGACCTTAATCTTGAAAACATGTTCCTCAATAGCAAGTTCGAGGATTTGGAAGTTAAAGTCAATTACCTTAATTCTATGGAGGGTGGGAGAAATGAGGACAAGATGAGGATGGAGGCTAAGGATATGAAGGTAAGGTCAAGGGAATGGAAGCTAAAATTGTTAAAATAAAAGATACCATGAAAACTATTATGGAGAACAACCACAGAATGGCGCAACACAATGCCATTATCATTAATGTTATGACAGAGAAATTGGATAACACACATCAGGGATCTGTGATCGTGGACTTGGAAGTTGATAAGGATAAAAGTAGGAATGAGTATGATGGTATCTCAAAGAGGAAAAGAGCTAATCTGAAGAGGAAGGTTCCTCCTACGCCCTAGATGGTTCAGGCTCTGAAAAAGTGTTCCCAGGACATGCACATTCTCTAAGTCGAGGCTGTTGATGCTCTAAAATCCTTAAGTTAGTTGTGGGTTGTTTCTATTGCTGGTTTTTTTGGTGGCCCTCGTTGGCCTTGGGTTGGGGGTTGCTGTGCTTTCTTGGCTCTTTTATTTCTACAACCTTCTTTTTTTGGGTTCTTTAACGCTTATTCCTTATATTTTTTGTAAACTTTGTGGTTTCGAGTCCCTATAAAACCTATTTTTTCCTTTATCAAAAACTTGATCAAAACTTCATGAAATTCATTTTTTTTTAATCGTATAGTATGTGAAGCATAGAATGTAACGCATGTTTCAGATTCAAAAAATGTGATACCGTTTGAAAGCTATAGATGTTTTTCAATCAGCCTATCAATTAGGAATTTAGTAGTAATTCAAATAAAAAATGAATAATAAATTATTTATTAAATTCAAAGTAAAACATAATCTATATTGGTGGAAACCTGAGAATCTCCTTTAAAAACCATTTTTGTTTCATCAATTTTGGGTAAAAAAAGGTTGTCAGTCACATACCCTAACATACCCATCATATCACCACTTTTTGGCCCATAATGATCCTGCACATACCCGTGATCACATCATGTTAATTCAATAAGAAGAATGTTTATGGGTCAATTGGTTATGTGCTTAAACATTTCATCCACAAGTTTCCTTGATGCCAACTTAGGTTGATGTGCATCTAGATGCAAATGGTTTTGGATCACCTTGAAAGAAGTGCTAAGAGTTATTCCTTTCTGTCTTTTGGGGGGTAAACCCACATTAGTGGGTTACAATTTTTCAAATGAAGAATAATTAGAAATGCTCATCAAAAAAATTGAAATGGTTTGCCCCTTCTAATGAAGGGGGTTCGAATGAACCACCCCCCTTCTAATGAACCCCCCCTTCTAATGAACCCTCCCCCCTTCTAATGAACCCCCTTTTGCACCATATAAGGGGGGTTCGAATGAAACCCCTTTTTTTACCTTCCCCTCCACCATTTCAAAATTTATGCATTTTTTTGACTATCGAAGCTTGGGAAGGAGGTGCAAATGGAGTCAACTTGATAAACCAAATTGGATGATTGTAGTGATCAAAATGTGCTTTCCAGCAACTATAAATTTAATATATTTTGTTTTTATTTTATATTTTATATTTTAGTTTTACTGTACATAGGTTTTTCACCGAATGTCAAGTTTGATGAAAAATCATTGTGGAAAAATAGTAAATTTGAGGAAAAAAAATTGAAAAATAAATATCCACTAGGTATTGATGTCCTCGTTCTAACAAAAAAAGAAAAATTGAATTTCAATACATACCAAAAAAGTTATGCATGTCGAAGTGCACCTATGTCTAAATTATAAATGTTTTTACTTCAAAACTTAATTAAAAGAAAATTATTGAACAAAATGCTATGAAACAAAATGAAAGCCCTAGATACTTGTGTTACCAACCTAAATTCAAAAGAATTATAGTTTTATCCTTTGTAGAAAAAAAGTTATGCTTGCCAAAGTACACACCACTTTTTAAAAATGTTGTTTACTATTAAAAACTAGTTATCAAGGGAGACACAAAAAAATTACAATTTAATTTCAATATTTTTCAAAAAACAAACATTTAAAATCTATAGGAAAAATCTCACAAATCACTAGTTTACATCATTTTCAAATTCCTAATAGTTTACCTACTATAAGTGTCAGAAAGTGAAGTTTTCTCTAAAAATGTTGATTTCAATGTCAAGTTTGGCCAAAAAGTGTAACCCATTATTGTGGGATGACCCTGGGTAGGATGAAGCATTATGTTTTGGTGGTCGACCAATTAATTTCATTGTTTATCCTTTTCCTGGCCGACCTAATTGAAGTTATGAAGTGTTCTAGTGGATACAAATGAAAGATCATTTTGGATGCAACAAGGTGGAGAAGTGTACAAGAGCGAAGAAGTGTGTGCGAATTGTATTGAATATCTAGTAGTGATAGAGCTAAAGTGTGTGAAAGGAAAGATCAATTGTGCAATAATTCCTCAATTAACAGAGTGTTGTATTGGTAATCATTGTAATTAACTCTAAATCATATTGTATCCTACTCTGAGATAGTGAATCTCATCAGGTCCTTGTATCTTCCTCCTGAAGTCATGTTGTCTTCAGTTCAACAAATCCCATGTATCTTTCTCTAAGGTAGTGAGCCTTCTTGTGAATATTTTTGGCGAGCCTTATATTATAAGTTAACTTTCACCATAGTTTTTCCCTCATTATATTTTTCATGTAAATCTGGTGTTCTCCTTATGCATGTGAGTGTTATTTGTTTCTCATTACTATTGATCTTGTTAGAAGTAGAATTGCTATATGTTTAATTGTTGAAGAAGTGCTAAATTTTCTAAGGACTCAAATTGTTATATCATTCTTTGTTACTATTATTCTTAAAGGTTTCTTGATCTATTAAAGAAGGTTGTCTTGTGCTGAAAGAGTTCTGGAAGGGATTAAATTTTGATAAGACTAATTCATCCCCCCTCTCAATCTTTGAAAGTGTTCAACATATGAAATGTGATGCTTCAAGCCATGTTATAGAAGTAGCATTAATTTAGTCCTTTTACGCTTTCTACTAAAGGTTTTGGCTACTTCTTCATGCATTAAGTATCTCATAGGTTGGTTAAAGGAATTTCCTTGCCTAACTATATAGCTCAACTTTGTTAATGGCCATGTTTTGGAAGAGTTATTCCTCACTCTCATTGAAGAGAGAAAAATATCAAATAGCTACTCAAGTTCCTTGATATTTTTTGCAAACATTTTGGTTCTACCATTCAATGGCACAAGACTAAAAGTTATAGACAATCCTTCATTCCCATGCCTTATTCCTTAATTCCTTTGGTTTGAAATAGATTCTTCATTGAGAAGTTTTTTCTATATTCTTAGGCATCCCATTTTCTTTCAAGGCTTCATAGGTATCCTTTTAACAAGTTGTTCTTCTCATTTTTGAGAAAAAGTTAGCTTACTTGATCACAAAGCCCCTTTTTTTGTCACATGAAATTGCACCCTATTGAGCATGAAGCTCAACATTCCAATGACACAATGGAAACAACCTCAAGGTGTGGCCCAACCTTGTGCGAATGAGGTTAAATATCTGGAGAAGGATGACTTCCTCTTTCAATCCAAGTGCACAATGTGCTGGTCCAACCCAACACATAAAATATTACCACTACCCTACTCTAATAGCTGACAGGGGGAAAGGGTTAGAAAGAATGCGTAAAGGGAGAATGGAGGTGATACACCAAGATAGAAAATTCATTTCTTCCTAACCTAGACTACATAATACACTATTCAAGAGGGGAAAGGGAACTTTCACAACTCTTTGTTTGGTCAATTCTCATAGGCATACAAGAAAGATAGGGTTTGACAAGGCACTGGAAGGAAAGAGAGTTTCTCCCAAAAAAGTTGCAAAAAATTTAACACAACATACATGCATGAAAATTATCAAAAAAATACTCAAGGTAATAACTTACTCAAACACAAAAGAGCTGAGAAGAGGAAAAATTTATTGATTTCAGTGATGCAAAGGGGTATGTGCAAGATCATCATGGAAAAAACAGACCCTTAAGTGGTGAAAAATTTAGAAAAATCAAAGTTAGGCAACTTGACATAAAAATTTGAATAAGTTATCTATATTATTTCAAAAATATGTAAGAATAGAATTTGTAGCTAATTGAATTTAGTTTCTAAACTACTAGGTTTATTTAAACAAAAAAAATCTATTTGGTGAAAATTTGAAATTTTAATGCAATAGTACTTAAATTTCAGGGAAAAACTAAGAAGTAGGTGTCTATCTAACCACACTAACCACAATAAAATGATAATATTTTTTATAAGATTTTAGATATAATTAGAGGACTCATGTTTAGATGTGATGCATATTTTTTGTAATTTTTTCTAAGTAAATAATTAATTATGATTTTTTATTACAACTTTTAAAAAATATAAAACTCATATGTCCACCACCTTAACTTGGTCAAAACTTCATGAAATTTAATTTTTTATTTTTAATCCTATAGTGTGTGAAGCATAGAATGTGACACATGTTTTGGATTCAAAAAATGTGATACATGAAATCTATAGATGTTTTTCAATCAGCTTATCAATCAGGAATTTAGTCATAATTACAATAGAAAATGAATAATAATTATTTATTAAATTTAAAGTAAAACATAATTTATATTGGTGGAAAGCTGAAAAATCCTTTAAAAACCCTTTCGCTTTCATCAATTTTGGGTAAGAAAAAAGTCACCACATACCCTACACATACCCATCATATCACCACTTTTTTGCCCATCATGATCTTGCACATACCCAGAGGGAAAAAGCCAATCTTTATAATAATAGAGATCTATGAAATACGTGGTCTACCAAAGAAAAACCAAAAAGGAGCTAAAGGAAGAACCTCTAAAATGAATACATTTTTTTCCTTTATAGATTAGGCATAACTTAGAAACATAAACTAAACCCTAACCCTAACTATAACGCCCTTCGTGCAAACCCTAGATAACAAACATTGCAACCAATTTTTTTTTAATAATACAACTTAAACATGCAACTAAACATTAAAACACATTTACATTGCACATTAACATCTTAACGTTAAATCCTTTGGGCACGTGAGGTTACATCGCAAAATGACTATTAACAAAAGTAAAAGATAATACTAAACAACTTATCCAATAACATTACAATAACCATTTATAAAAGTACATCCATGAACCAAGAGTGAAAGTATTATTACATCACATATTACAATCATAATGAATCACTTACAATAATGTGTACAAAGGTTCCTAAATAATACATCATCGCTTTAACATTCCATTACATGATATTGATAAATGAATTACAATAAATTTCCCATACATGTGGGATGATACAAAGTACAATAACATCTGAATGACAAAGTGAACAATTGGTACACGCTCCAACTAAAGAAAGTTGAGGAGAATGGACGTTGATGGGGAAAGAATGCTAATGGGGAACCCAACGGGTGCGGAGCACGTTCCACCCAACCACGTGGGTTATAAATAACCCACCCCCCGTGCTCAGAGGTGACAAGGAAGAAATCACAACCATGAATGCCAAAATCAACTCCAATAGAACAACATAATGCAAAACTCAAATACAACATCAAGGATTACAGTGACATAAACGACAACATCCATGAGTCAACATAATAACATAAAGCCATGAAACTCATCACAATGACTAAGGAAAAAATGATTAAACAAGTAACCAAAGAACATTCATGAAACATTTCCAAATGAAACTGAAACAATAATCAAAATACAATTCTAGAGGCAACAAGAAACAAGGCAAATGGGTGTCTAGTGGAGAGTTTCATCGCATAGCTTAACATGGGTTATCCTGGCCCTTCCTCCAAACTGAGGCATCGACCCCCATCTATGGATATCCTGGCCCTTCCTCCTACTTGAGGCGCCAACACCATAGGGTAGCTCATGCGGAGCCGTTAACCTCTCATAAGGACAAGGTTATGACCTTGCCGACCACGGCCTTCTCAGTCTATCATTAGTCTGTGATAGCCCTAATGCATAGACGAGGTATCCAATATTTATTATCTTATGTGTTTTACTACCCATACCCCTAAGTTCTATTATTAGGTTTTCACTTGTTACACTACTCTTACATGGGTTATCCTGAGCTCTTCCTCCTTTCGAGGCACTAGCCCCCATGAAGAGCCACTCTCCCTGAGACCCCTAACATAAACCAAAACAAGGCAAGGGTTGTACTATCATGAATAAAGCATATAACTCAAAACAAAGACGTGCGAGGAAAATCCATCTCGCAATAACTCAAATCAAATCTCACAACAACCTCATACAACCCTTCCAAAATAATAGTAACACCGAAATCGTGTACATCATGAGCACAAAATACGAGGATAAACATTCAATAGAACACACGCCTCTGGAGTACTAAAGTTTACAACAACTCTAAGGGCTCACAATTTTAACCGAGTTCCCACATCGAAAGAAAAGCCAACAATGATATAATGGCAACTATACAATTTCATAGGGCTCAAATTCACGTCAACATAATCAGTAATACATTATTTTCTATAAATAACGCTGTTCCCATAACGAAATTTTGAAATAACAATTCAAATCAACCTAATACTTTACCGTTGTTTTCACAATTCAAAATAAAAACGGGTCTAACTCTATTCATAATCTCCATTTACTTTGACACAACCAGATAAAGAAAGCCAATGTATATCTACATTTTCCATTTATTAATTATTAAATCTATATTTATGTGATTACATATAAGGTAAATGCACATCTAAAATATATGTATTTAATTTTCTGTTTAATCTGTCTACTTGCACTGAGTTTTAGAAATACTCATAAATCAAATACCAGTAACTATTAATATATATACATATATATAAAAATATATAACAACAAAGAAAAACGCATAAAAAAAAAACTAACACAGGGGACTACCGTACCTGCGCGTAGTCCTTAGGACTACACTCAGCAGTCCCTTGGACTGCTATAGCAGTCCCAAGGCTGCCGAGCGTCAGCCATAACTTTGGCCCTTTTAATTTATTTTAAAACAAATTTTTAAAAAAAAAAAATTTAAACAATTCCGGCCATTATAAATTTTGACAAACAAACAACTCATCTATAAATATGTATATATATATATATATATGTATAAGAGTATATACATGATTATATATATATATTATTACAGGAATAAAGATACAGAAAGACAGTATAAATGTATTCATTTATATATATATATATATATATATATATATATATATATATATATATATATATATATATATATATATATATATATATATATATATTCATATTCAAAACCCGCATCCATCATTTTTAGAAGGGAATAAATTTTCCATAAATCAAACTTAAAGATATATAGATCATTTTCACAAGCTCAATCAATAAATTTTCCATAGCCAGAATGTAAAATGCAATGCATTTCCAGAAACAAGTTTAATTTCTTTCACAGAATATCATATCTAATTTTATCTGATGTTATTTTATTTTATTTTATTTTTCTTTTCTTTTTGAATCAGGAAATTAAAGAAGAGCAATTGGAACCTGGAGTCCTATGCTATTGATAATCTGATGCAGCTTGCTTGATCCCAAAGGCCTTTTTGAAGCTCTCGTTCCTTCCTTCAGAACTTCTCCAGATTTCTTTGCCCCAAATTCAAATCTAAAATTCTATTCAGAAAACTCTCTCCAGAATAATGCAAACAAATGAATGAAATAATTTCCCAAAAAGCTTCAGAACAATTATTTTGTGTAACTTGTATCCCCAAATCTTCCCGTGTATGAAAACTCACAATTTTGCAATTAAATAAAAGATATCTCTTCTCTTTTTCGAAAACTCTAAAAATCCCACTTAAAAGAAATTTTCTATTTTAAATCAAGCTTTTCAGCCAACATTTAATTCTCATTCGTCCTTTTATCTTTTTTTAATCTTTTTTTTATTTATTTTTCCTTTTATCAATACTTTTTGTTTTAAATCTACTTTTGCAAGCTTTACTTGCAATTGCACATAATTTAATTTATTTATTTCAAAATTATCCTCAAGAAGATAATTTAATTAAATTAACAAAACACAATTTAATATTTAATTAACATTTAACTAAAACACATGACTTTTAAAATATAACTTTTAAATATTTTAATACAGATTAATCCAACACAAATATAAACATTTATTACCACCATTTAATTAAATAAATCACAACGTAAAATAAATACGAACAAGACACACACAAACCACAATACTGAATTACATAAATGACAACCATAAAAACACACAATACCATTCAATCAGGACGGTTTGACAACATGGGACGGGGTGACTTCCTTGTCATCTCTGTTTCAACATTATGTCGTTGGGTTATTGGTGCTCGCCCTGTCCTACCGAAGCAGGTGGAATTGAGACTCTGTACCTGTAATCCCTTCATCCAAACAAGATCGTGTACATGTACATATATATATATAATCAAAACATTACATTGTGAGAAGGAATTATAGCATAGCAGGGCACTCGCGAACGAGTGATGCTACACTATCCTTTCATCACATCTATTCTAACAATTATAATATTAATGATGAAATAGCATTTCTAAACTAACAGATCATATCATAACATAATTTACTAAATCACTGCATCATAATATATTTCTGAAATCAAATTAAACATCATAGAATCAATGTAATCATAATGTCATCAACTGAAGTAACATAATCTTCAATCAATCTAAACTAACCAATCCACCAAACCCAAGCCATCAATAGTACTATCACAATCACAAGGTATCAAACGAAAGCATAGAAAGTAATAAATCCAATAGTAACAGGAGGGGTATTACACTAACCAAGGTTAGCAATGAAGCTTGTGCATGCAAGATCTGAGCCATCTGTGAAAATATGGATTAGGGCATACATTCATCAGTAAAGTCAACAATCAACAATAAATGGGCATGGGTGCCCATGAAATCCACTTGTAGAAGGTAAGGGGAGCAATTAATCCTATCCTTGAAGCTCAATAATTAGATTTGAGTGCTCAAAAGTCAAATTGAGCCTCAAAAACATCGCCTAGAAAACATGTCAAAACACGGGAAGGTTAGGGCATTGGGCCTAAAAAATCACCTTTACAAGCATGAAAAAAATGGTTTGGAGCACCAAAAAATGCATTTGTTGGGGGTCAGGCATCAGGCCTACCACTTACCACATGCTTGGAAGAAGGAGGAGCAAAGCATGAAGGAAACATTGGGCATCAGACCTCAGACTATTGGAGGTTGGAGGCCAGGAGCATGAGATACCTCTTACTGAAGAAAGGTAAGAGGTAAAGGGGAAGGTCAAAGGGAAAAACCCAAAACCCCAACACTTAGCTAAATTTTGGAGTTAAGGCATTGGTGAGAAGGAAAATGGAAGGAGAAGGTTGAAGAAGAGAAAAGTTTGAAGACTTCAAAGGTCAAACACTGGACCATTAGAGGTCAAAGGTCAGGAGGAAGGCCTACCTTGTGAAGTGAAAAGGGTAAGAGGTAAGAGGTAAGGGCGAAGGCCAATACCTGAAAGTGGGTAGAATAAAGGTGAAAATGGAAAGGGAGAGGGATGAGGGAAGAGGGAAGACCGAAGGCCAAAGGCTGAAAGGAGAAAGGAAAAAATGGAAGAGGAAAGGGGTTGATAAAAGGGTTAAGGGTAAGGTGGAAGGCCGACACCTGAAATAGTTAGAAGAAAAAGGGGAAGGAAGGGAGCAATGGAGAAGGCATCAAGAAAGTGAGTAAGAGACAACCCAAAAACCTAAAAATTTGGGACTTAGCAAATTTTTTAGGAACCTCAAGAAAAAATCATGCAAGATGGACCATGTAGGATTTCTCAGATTGGATATTAGTGATGGTCATCAAAGGGGGGCCATGAAATTTCAACATTAATGGTGACTTCTGTGGGATGAATACTTGCTAATCATGGGATCTAGAGGCCTTATCGGTACATTGGCAAGGAAGTCATGAAGGGGAAAAATTCAACAGTTGGTCCTCCTCAAAGGAAAACAAAACATGTACAACTGTACTTGGAGAAAAAAATGAAAGCTAAGAGCATACATTCCCTTAAGAAGAATGCAGGGTGTGCAAATGCAATTCATGTAAAGCAAGATATTTACAATATATACATAGTGTGCTTGCAAGAAGTTGAGTCCACTTTTTGGCCATTTAGTGGAAGTGCTTTCCCTGATTTTAAGAATTCGACATGTTTGAACTTAAAATTTGAAGCACTTAGAGATGGAATCTTCAAAAAAGTCAATAATAATAAAATGTAGTACTTGGAGTCTAGTTTCCAAATATGTAATTTATTTCAATACCCAAATGATACCAATTGATTTTCAATAGGCATTTCTAAAAACCATTGTTTTTTTTTTTTTCTTTACCATACTATGCACATGTACATCATCCATATTTTTGACCTAAATAATCATATTTTTATAAATCCTTTTGGGAAAAGATTTGTAACTCACTGAAGCACACTTTTCATATTTTTTGTAATTTTTTATTGAATATTTTTCTTTTTGTTAATTTTTTACTGGCCATATTTGGTGTTTTGAAAAATCATCATGTACATCATGCATAAGATGACCTAACTTATCATTTTTCTTTTTCTTTTTTAAATTGAAAAGAATTGTCTGAAGTATGCTTTTGTGCAATCCATTCGTCAAAAAATTATGTTAATAAAAAGTTATTAAAATAATAAAAAAACCTTGATAATTCAAGGTTTATGGACTTGTTTCATTAGAAATTAAATGAAAAATTAAAAATTGATCCAATTGTAAAAGAAAAGAAAAAACATATTGGAATCTACAATGTCTCATCTATAATGGGTTTTAATTTCATTAAAAAATTCTACAAAAAAGTCTTCAGACGTATGCCCAAAGTCACTATTTTCTTTTAAAATTGCTAGGACCTTCAACTTGCAGGTCAAACTAGGTCTAGGGCCTAGGTTCAGATCCCCAAACCTTGTCACGAACCTGTTAACAAAGTAAAAACCCAACCTAAATTTTAAATTTCAAGAAACGAGATCCCATTTTCTTTATAAATGGGATCCTGTTTCCCATTTGTCCATTGAAAATGGAACATGATCCCATTTAATAAACAAGATCCCGATTTATATAACCTAGGATCCCGAGTTATTTTTGACCATTTGTTTTAATTTTACTAACAAAGAGGTACATCTCAGGTCTGAGAATTATTTTGTACAACTGACTATGACATATTCTCTATTTTCTATCAACTTTTGTCTTGTAGAAGCTCTTCAACTTGGTATTTTTTTCAATTTTGAAAGGAGGCATCATTGGGACACTATTACAAAGGAATTTTGTTGAATTGCTACTTGTTTTCAAAGGAGGAAGAGGAAATTTATTTAATTGCTACTTGTTAGAAGGAGGAAGAGAAATTTTGTTAAATTGCTATTTGTTTTTAAAGGAGGAAGAGGAATTTAATTTATTTGCTATTTGTTTGAAGGAGGAAGAGAAATTTTGTTGAATTGCTATTTCTTTTCAAAGGAGGATGAGAAATTTTGTTTAATTGCTACTTGTTTGAAGGAGGAAGAGAAATTTTGTGCAATTGCTACTTGTTTGAAGGAGGAAGAGGATTTTTGTTTAATTGCTACTTGTTTGAAGGAGGAAGAGGAATTTTGTTCAATTTCTACTTGTTTGAAGGAGGAAGAGGAAATTTGTTCAATTGCTACTTTTTTGAAGGAGGAAGAAGAATTTCGTGAACAATTGCTACTTGTTTGAAGGAGGAACAAACAAGGAGGACTTTCAATTTTTTGACATTCATTTGTGTATACTTCAAAAAATTTCAATCATAGGATCACAATGTTAGAATAAGAGGAAAGATAGGAAGGTATTGACCCCAAAATAAATTCAAGCAAAGAGAGAGGAGGAGGTAAAAAGACAAAGAGAAAGAAGAATGAGAATTCAATCAATGAATGCCGGTGAAGCATCCAATTCCATAACTATTGAAGATAAAAAAACATTGAGGATACCATACATGTAGATGATGCAAACTTGCAAGAGGTGAATGTGGAAACTAATACAAATATACAAACTACTCCTGGTATGTCTTCAAATATCCCTTTCAATGCTATGGAGAATGTTTCAATAGGCACAATTCTAGGTACGTCTTCAAATCCACCTTTAAGCCTCATGTAAATGATATTTATTAGATTTAAAAAATGTTGGATATATCGATGTTGACATCGATAATATTCGTAGAGTTCAAGATTTGAGTCAAATTGTTGTTGAAAATGAAAATGAGAATGAGAACCGTTTTGTTGTTAAAAATGAAAATGAAAATCCTTTTAATGAAAATGAAAATGAAAATGAAAACCATTTTGTTATTGAAAATTAAAAGTAAAATCATTTTATTGTAAAGGAAAATCAAAATCCTTTTCTTGAACCTAAAAATGAAAACCATTTTTTTTATGAAAATGAAGATGAAAATGAAAATAGTTTTGAAGTTATAAATGAAAATGAATTTCTAGGAAGTGATGTTGAAAATGAATATATATTTTTTTAAATTGAAAGTGATGTTTTGAATAATCTTCCTAGTAAGATTTCTTGGAGACAAATAAGAACACATTATAATAGATTATACGAACATTTTTTTATCATATTTTTTTTTTAGTTCAATGTCAACTAATGATGCAATTGATGAGAATATGGAAAATGAGAAAAGTAATGAAAAAATTAGGCATTTTTGTTAAACACAGAAGAAAAGATCAATCAGTAAAAAATGTTATATCTACTATTGCTAGTGTCATTCAGTCTATTGGAAAAAATAGTCAATCTAAAGATAAGAATGCAACAAGAAGAGATATAACAATTGCTATAGTTAATAAAGCAACTTTGAATTAAAGAATGGTAAGAAATATTAGTGAAGTTTTAAAAATACATCTTAAAACATTGCTAAGAGCGGAAAAAAGAAGAGAAAGTACAAAAAAATGATCCAATCAACCAATGTTTGAGTTTTACTGGTCAACTCCCAAGGTTTGACATGAAATTGAATGTTGAAATTAAATATTTGATTGAAAAATATTGACATGATAATACTAGGGTATCATCTAATGCTAGAGATTTTTTAAAATTAAGAGTGGGGTTCAAAGTTCATGATCCTCATCCAAAACACCTATTAGATACAACACAAACTAAATTTTATAGAAAATTTGGTGGTGATTTAGTGTTACCTGGTAATATTAAAATAAGTCAAAGGTCTTTTGAAAAATGTAAACCTTGGTATGTAAATATTAATAAGCAACAAATATGTTGTTGTTGTAAAACACATGTTCCATTTCATTATTTTTATGATGTTTTTCGATATATACATTGTACTTTTCATCCTAACATGATTATGTAGGAATGTGGTATTAATATGTCACCTGAAACAATAAGGGAGTTTATATCAAGTTTGTTTTGTGAAAGATCTAATTGAAAATTATTTTATTTAAGTTCTTGTATTTTTGGACAATGCACTAGTTGTGGAAATCTTTCATTCTTAAGAGTTTTCATGCATGAAATTGTTGATAATGATTTTGGAAAATAATTAGTGGATGTTGAAATATTTAAGAATGTTAACTATTCTCTAAAAGATGGAAAAATTGGAAAGCATTGTGATTTAGTTACAAAAAAAGTTAGTGTACATGCATTCATATTAGAATTTAAGAATAAGATTGTACCAAAATATGTCATGCACTCTCAACATGCTTGATGGCTTGATGGCCAATTTCGTGCATGTAGAAACACATTTCCAGATGGTATTATACTATCAGTGGTTGATTTTACGGAAAACTATACTCTAGCTCCGCAAGAGGAAATTCAATCACAGTATTATAATTCAATGAAAGTAGCTATGTTTGTTCATATTGTTTATAGACATGCAAATGATAGTACAAAGGATGATAGAAATTTTTTGAGGGAGTATCATTTCTATTTGAGTGACAACCGATTACACTCATCAAAGTTTGTTCAATACTGTTTCAATATATTTTATAGAAATTTAAGAGAAAGAGGAATCCAGATGATAGAACACCTCACATGGTTAGATAATTGTACGAAATAGTTCAAGAATGCTCGAATGTTATATTGGTTATGTAAGGTTCACAAGGAACTTAATGTGCAACATATGTGGATTTTTTTTAAGTTGGGCATGGTAAAGGAGAATATGATGGAACTGGTGTGTGCATTAAAATAATTCTTGCTAGAGAACAATTGAAATTTGAGGATGCAGTAAAGTTTAAAGATACGCGTGGGATTGTGGACTGGTGCAATACAAGATTATCTACACCTAGTTCAAGCGAGTACTCTACAGTTCATCGATTCTTTTGGTTGGTTGAAGAAGAGAACATTCTACCTAGACTTGATTGTGAGACAACCAGTGGATCTACTAAATGACATTAATTTAAGAGTTTGAATGCAAGCACATGGACTATCTGGACAAGGGATCTTGCATGTTTTTGTCAGTTTTGTATTTCAGGAGATTGGTAAGCATGTGAAAATATGGAATGGGTTGAAGAGTGGAAGAAAAGATCATTAACATTAGCACAAACACATGATCAATATGAAGCAATAATTGAAGACAATGATCAAGTGTTTGCATCAGAAGACTATGACCATGTTTCAGACCTTGTACAAGAAGGTAATTTAATTCAATTTATTTCACTTTATTACTATTTTGTATATTACTAAATTATTTATTTATATACATATCAATGGATGTATGTAGATTGGTCAAATTATATGGACACACACAAGTTATTAAATTAAAATTTATTTGCAGGACATGTGTATGTTGTGGTTGCACCTCAGAGGAATGAAGAGGAAATGGAATATTGGTTGGCTCATTGTGTGGAGACTAAACATAAGTTAATAGCACCTCGAGAAGATGATGATAGCTATCATTATCCAATAGGTATGGTGACCCCCTTAAGACATCCCCTTACGAAAATTTTGATAACAAGTTTTTGATCCCCTTAAGAAAAAATTTAGAACTTCTTTGACCCCCTTAAGAAAATTTTGAGAACTTCTTTGATGATGACTATCATGTTTTCCAATAGGATCAGTGGTGGTTGTTGGCACTTGGCTACAAAAATACCTGATAAGGAAGAATGGTTTGTTTGAAATTTGAAGATTATAAAACACATAAAAAGATTATACACTACTCACATTTGGTAGTGGCAACAAATATAAAACTAGATCGGTATCATGGAAGACCTAAAAATAGCTTGAGCTATGGAAAATTTCTATGGAAGATCATGAGACAATCATAGATGCGTTGCAAAAAGGAGAGGTTGGAGATTGTACAATGGAATAAGTAAATATGGGTAAATATAGTTTTAGTTTTATATTGTCCTTTTAAATATATTAAATACATGTTTTGATATTTCTCAAGTGTGTTATTAGTTGAAATTGATTTAAGTTTTCCTTTTATAGATCCTTAAGCCATCATCACAAAAAGGAGAGTCCATGTAGATTCAACCTAGACAACATGGAATACTTGGTAAAAAGGGGTAATTATTAGTTAAATTATATTTAAATACATTTTTTGATTATATATTGATATTGCTTGTACATTAATAATTAAAAAATGATTTACTATCTTGTTTTGTATCCTTAAGCCATCATCACATTGATCTCATACTTTAAAACAAAAACGAGAGGATGCAGATTCAACCTACACATATATGTGGAATACTTTTAAATATAGGTACTTGAGTTGTGTACATATAGATAGTTTTATATAAATTAAAATATGCATGTTTTGATGATTTCATTGATATTTCTTGTACCATTTTGATATCAGGTCGCATGAAGACCTACTACATTCCAGGCACAAATTTTAGATGTTCTTGAGATGACATAGCCAAATTTTGTAAACATTGTTTTGAGTTGACATATATGTACATACATACACAATTAAACATTTTGTACAAATTACAAATACATGTACATACACAATTGTACTCTATGTACTTTTATGTATCAAAATCAATATTCTATATATTTTGTTTGTTAAATGTGCTTGTTTTCCTACTTTAAAACTTTAAATTTGATTGTATAATCACTAAATATCATGTATATTATTGTTAAATCAATTATATCAATTACGATTAAATATGAGACATCTACTTTGAAGTATTTCATCCCCTTAAGACATCCTATTAGGATATATCCTTTAAAAATATTATACTTAATTATATCATTTGTTATGATAAGTCACCCTACTTTGAAACTTTAAATTTGATTGTATAATCACTAAACAACATGTATATTAGTATTAAATTTGGTTTCCTTGAGCAACTTCACCAAATTTTGACAACTTCTTTGATCCCCTTAAGATGTCGTACTAGGACATATCCTAAATATTGTACTTAATTATATCATTTTCTATGATGAGTCGCCCTAAAGTCTAATACTTGTTTATATCACTTAATATTTATACTTAATTATACTATTTTATGATCCCCTTAAGACGTCATATTAGGACTCATTAAGACATCCTATTAGGACCCATTAAGACATCCTATTATGACATGAATTAAATAAACATTGACACCACTTAAATTGTATAGAATTTGATTGTTATAATGAGCCATCCTAAATTCTAAGTTAATTATATCAATTGGAATTAAATATGAGACATGTACTTTGAAGAATTTAATCCCATTAAGACGTCCATAGGTAAAGATGATTGCTATTATTTGATTTGTATTTTGAAATAATTTGGTTTAGGATGATGCCAATTACATGGAAACTTGTAGATTAACTAAGTTGTCTCTTTTGACTGAGGATGTGACTCACATTGCAATAGATAATACCATAACAAAGGGTGGACATAGTGGAAGAAGGATGTAGTATTTGTGTTAGATGTTATTAATTGTTTTGACAACTTATAAATTAGTGTTTTTTGTGGAACATGAGGTGAAGAGGACTTTTCTATTCTTAAGTTTTCTCTATAACTTTGCATGATTTTTAAATATGGGAGTACATGATTTAATTTCAAAACTTTAGCCCATTTTCAAATGGATAATAAAGTTGTATGTTTTTTCTTTAATTTTATGTTGTAAGAGAACTAGGAAATATGGTGTATACTCATAGAGCATTTTTTTTGGAAAAAATTGTTGCATTTTTATTTGTATTTTTGTTTAGTTTATATAATTTATTAATTCTTTTGTTCTCTAATCTTGTATGGTATTGTTTATTTCTTAAAATTTTACCCTTTGTGGTATATAAATGGATTGCTTTTGTTTATAGATTATGATTTACTTTCTTATTTTATTAGATAACCTGTGTATTAGGACCCCTTAAGACATCCTAGTAGGACATGAATTAAATAAGTGAAAATTGAGTAATTATCACTAATTATTGAATGTATATCATGTATGTATCACTAAATTTGTAAAGTACAAATATTGAAATGTCCTATTAATTTCTACTTTAATTTCATACTTGTAATTAAAAATTAAATAATAATAAATTCCATTATTTACAATATATTAAGTCCATGAAACCAATATATATTAATTCCATAAGAGTACAACCCATGAAATGAAGTCCATGAAACACAATATTAAGTCCATGAAATAATCAAATACAACCCATGAAATCATGCCTAACTCATATTGTCTCTATAATCAAGAGACCTCTTCACACCATGCAGACTACGCGAATGACCTAGACCACTCTATACAAGAGAAAGATGAAATCAGATGTAAGATGATTAAAAATAATTTAATGAAAATTCAATTTATAATTTATCATATTTAAATTGTATTATCAACAATTAGATATGCACCCTATGCTAAGCTTACAGAAGACTTATCTATCTGTTGAAACATGGAAACCTTCTTTAGATGTGGGTGATCTGTGTGAAGAAGGAATCTCTAGAGTGAGTTGGTTCTTCGAATGAATTTCCTATTCTAAATGTTTTTTTGAAGTAAAGGGGGAGAAAGATAATTGAAAGTAACACTTAAATCTAATAGATGATTCACTAAAACTTATGAAATTTAGACAATATCACTCACAACAATCTCTCTATCACAATAGCCCTCACAATCTCATCGGTACATACTTCCATCAGTAATTTGTATGAATTTCTATAACTAAATACAACATACAACCTGAAACTATGCAATTTTGAACACAAATTCACAACAACAAGACATATAAGGATTCAAATTTGAATCACAAACACATCAAATTGCTATTATAAAAATGAGACAAGAGATGAGAAGAACTCTACTGATTTATTGAAACTAAAAGAGTGTTTGGCCTAAAATATGAGTACAATATTGCTTACAAAACTCTCTACATGTACAAGAGAGGAAGAAACAATAATTTGAACCACCCAAAACTCTAAGTTTTCTCCAATATATATCCAAAATGCAATTTCCGAGCTTAGAAGAAAGGCTGGAAAAAAGATCCAAAAAACTACTCCAAACTGCAAGAGAAAAGTGGAAACTTTCTCTTTCCAAGATGTCTATCCAATGAAGTTTCAAAATCAAGCTCAATCTACTCCAAAATTGGAAAAAACAAACCCAGTTTAGCTGTCTTTTTTTTACTTCGCCTAGGAAGAAATTTTTCCTTCATAACACTGCTAAAAATAGCAAAAGATAAAAGCAATTTATAAAACATTGCTTTATCTAAGTTGCTTTTATAATATTTTGCAGTTTTAATACAAAAATAAAGCCCACTTATGTTGATTTTTTGCAATTAATATTTTAAGGAAATATTTGCAAAAAATAATAACTTTAATGCTCCAATTACAATTGATTTTTCTCTAAAAAATCATAAAAATACAAGGAATAGATATCTATTATTGAGTTTCTCAATTGATTTCTATAAAATCAATAAAAAATAAACCCTAAGCATATCATATGAATGCTTTCTTATACATTTTATTTTTATATAAAAAATAATAAAAAGATATGTTCCATCACATATAATCACTTGACTTAAAGGACTTAGGTAAAAATAAAGGGCCTAAAATCATCAATTGAATCTTCTTCCAAAGTCTTAAAATAAATCAAAGTTTCAAATCCTAAGTTCATCACATATGTAAAGGAAAATATGAAGGCACAAAGGTATTAGTGATGGTATTTGATTTTTTTTAACTCAATGTGATAAAAGCCACCATTCGAATTAGGGCAATGAGGTAACCCTAAAACAAAACTCTTCAATCTCTATTCTTCTCATATCATTTTGCACTCTTTGATTTTGGAGAAGACTCTCTACTGGAAAACTAGGGCACCACCATGGTAGGGTTTCAAGCTAGCTTTCTATGAAGCTTTTGCAAGAAAAATGTATGGGTAAGTTTCCTCCTTATAAAATATGAAAAATTTGTTCTATCTCCTACATTTTGAGTCGATTTGAAAGCCTCTTAGCCGTGGCTATGGCTATTTCCTGATGCACTTTCTCTTGTTTTCTTCTACTGAAATCTTTCCCACTCTGAGGCCGCTATTATTTGAACTTTTGAAGCTCATTTTTGAAGGTATTCAAATACATTTTCCTCACAAAACATTGTGGGTAAGTTTCTATCATTTGAATTTTGCACCATTTCTTCATTTTCTACAAAAAATTCTTGATTTGAGCTCAATAGTTACAAAGTATATGAGTATTTTTTTTCCCTCTAGGCATTCTATTTTTAGATCCTTTTATACTCCATGGATGCAGCTATGAGAATGTAACTGGGTTTGCATTCTTATGGAATTTTAATTTCAAAGTTGGACAAGAGAGTCACTGCCCTTCTTTCACCACGCTTGATGCAATGAATGCTATGCAATCTGTCTCCATGCTTTAAGGCACTTTATTTTCCTCTATTAAACCATGTTGCCCCTTCAATTGCAATGAATCATTATTTCCATATTGGTGAAAAAATCTCCCAAACTATAAACTAGGTTGGTGAAAAATTTAAAGGGTTTTTATGTCTTGATGTTTTCTAATTTCTGTAGAAAAATGTTACGAACCCAGATCATACTTTTCAAGATATGATGAAATCTCACTGCCCCAATTGAAAATCTGTATTTTGCATTCTTGTAATTCCACCATTTTCTTTTAAAAAACAAAACAATGTAGCTCCTTTTACACTAGTATTCTCCTCTTTTCATTGCTTTCAAAATGCAGATTTTACTCCACTTAGTATTCTTCTTTGGTGATGCAAATTGATAAGTTGCTCAAATGGTATCATATTTATGTCAAAAATTATTTTATTTGTGCTCCTTATAACTATTCTTGTAGAAAAAGGCATCATGTAGCTCTTTACTATAGCTTCATGCTACTGTTCATGCATTGTTATAATTTAATTGAAACTGTTGAAACTGATATGAATATTATTCAATAACACACAAAAGATCTTGAAATGTATAATATTTACCATGATGTCTTTTAGGTTGCTCAAACCATTTCAGTTTGCAACTTTGATTCGTGAACCTCATATATATGCCTCTTCACAATCACCATCTATGAACGTGAAAAACTTGCTGCACCAGGAAAGAAAACCTTGAAACAACATGAACAAATATGAACAAAACATCATATGGCAATAAAAATGCACTCGATTTGACAGTATTAAAACTTTTCAACATGGAAATTGATACATTTCATTTGGTTCTGTATCTAAATTGAGCTCCTTGTTCACTCATGTTTTCATTTCATTGCTTCTCAGATTTGACTATTATGAGTGGCTAATGGGTTTAATGCTTCCATAGTTGATAAATGTGTTTACATTCTCTCTTGACCAGCTCATATGAGCATGATGATTTTATCACTTTACTCAGCTCTCATTTGTATGTTGAGGGGCAACATGTCAAGCTATACCCTTGTGGGAGCCCATTTTACTCCACATGCTTTTATGTATTCATGAAATGATAAGCTACATGATTTTTCCTATACCTGCAAAGGAAACAAACAATGTTAGCATAAAATAATGAAGTTTAAAAAGTTTCATGATGTGACATTTCATTTTCAGGCTCTCATTATTGCACTCTTCATTTTCAATTGATTCCATGCATTGAAAGCATTGAATTATATCTCTGTTGGTAGAGCATGTAGTGTAGTTCATATTCAGAGCTCTAACAAGCCCTTTTACATGATGCAGGTTTACTCAAAAGCGGAAGCAAGGAAAAGACAACTGCAAGAACATTAACTGAAGATCAAGAAATAGGCAATGATGGATATGTCTTACGTTATTTGCTTATTACTTTATCTTTAGTTGTATAATTCATTCCTTGTAATGAATTGTTTTGGCTATCTCCACAGCTTGTGTGGGCTTTAAAATTCTCTTTTCATTTCCATTCTAAAAAAAATGCATCAAAATGCAAAAGTGTTCAATCATTTGTATTTGCAAACAAATTAAATACTGTAATGTGAATAAGCATTGTGAAATAAATGAATGAAATTTTTATGCTTAATCATTTATGTATTATATTTTGTACTTCATTTATGCTGCAAAGCACTGAGCAAACTTTTTTGAAATTATGTTCACTGAAAACATTTGCATAAATGAAACTTCATAAACTTGATGTAACAGTAATTTAAGTACATGCAAAACCTAACTGAACTTTCACTTTAAACTAAAACAAACTAATCAACTCTGCCAATTGAGTTGTAGTGAAATTTGACAACATTTTGGTGATTTTCGCTAAATGTGCTTGCCTGCTATGCATTAGATCAGTTTCCTTCAACACTCAATTGGGCGTAGAGTCAAATCTGCCCCTTCATGAAACTTAGGAACTCAAACCATAACAGTCCAAACAATAACAAAACAAAACTAAACAATATTGAAAGAAAACTAATAGGCCTTGATGGCCAACCAAACATGCACAACAATGCTTAGGGAAAGCAAAATTACTGAAATGAAATGCACGTGAAGCACTTATTTGCAACTACTCTACTATTTACAAAGATATTACTTATCTCAGAGGCAATGCTTGAGGTGGATCCCATTAACTAGGATAGAAAACACCTCTCTAGTTAACTTAGAGAGTTGGAAAGCATTGTGCTCCTTGCACTCCATGATCACATAAGGCCCATCCCAAGTTGTATCAAATTTGAAATGTCGTTCAGGTTTACTTTTATACTCATTCCATTTAAAAACTAAATCACCAATGATGAAATCCCATGGCCTTGCCCTTCTATCAAAATAACTCTTCATCTGAGCTAATGTATTTCAAGCTACCTTAATCCTTCCTTTCGGTTTCCTTGAGCTCCATCAACTGTGCAAATCTTAATTCGAGAGGCTATTCATTCAACAATTCTAGTTCTTTAACAAAACTTAAAGTTGGCAATTCAATAGAAATAGGTAACTTAGCTTCCTTTCCATAGGTAAGTACATAGGGACAACAACTAGTGGCTCTTTTAAGAGCCACCCTATCAGCCCAAAGGGATAACTTTAGCTTTTCATGCCATTTCCGTTGGTTGTCTTCTATAGTTTTCCTAATTATCTTGATCAAATTCTTATTTATAGATTTCTACCTACCCATTACGGTATCCTGCAAATAATAATTAGAAGATGTGTTTAGAAAAATAGTATTCTTAACTGACCAGTCAAAAATCCTCAAACCAATGAAGGCTAAACCATTGTTAGAGATTATTGAATCTGGGGTACCAAATCTTGACACTAAGTCCTGATAAAAATTAAGCGCATAAGTCTTGTTTGCTTCTTTTAAAGCAACAACTTCAGGCCACTTAGTGAAGTAATCTGTTGCAGTAAGAATCCACTTATGACTCATGCTTGAAGGTGGGTCAATTGGTCCAATGAAGTCTAAACCCCACCTGGAAAATGTTTGTTCTACTTGAATAGGATGTAGAGGCATGACTGCAAGCCTCTATTTTGCAGCAAACAAAGCACATTTCTTGCATCTTTGGACCCAAGTAATTGCATCTTTAAATAGATTTGGCCAATAATAACTAGCCTACATGATTTTCAGGGTTGTTGTTCTTACTGCAAAGTGCCTCCTGAAGTCCCATCATGAAATTCTCCTAACAGCTTGTCAACTTGACCAAGCTCAACACACCTTAATAAAACACCTTGAAAATATCTCCTATAAAGGATGCCATCAATAATAGCATAAGGAATGGCTTTTAATCTATAGTACCTTATTTTCGCTCTATCCAAGCCTTTGGGACACTCACGAGTCTCCAAATAGTGCATCATTTGTTGCACCCAGGTAGCAATAGGCATTGAAACAACAACTATATCATCATTATTTAGTATTGTATCAACATTTTCAGCCTCTTTTAAGTTGTTGTCCTCATTTCCTGCGAGTTGTTCACACAAACCCTTGCCCCTGACAAGCTTAGTCACCTTAATATCAATTGCAAATTCCATAACCTTATTTATCTAGCCAACTATTGACTCTCAGTTGTTTGTGATTTTTCCTTCATGACAAAATTAATTCATGACTTGGTGTTTTTTCTATTGACGTTGACAAGCTACATGATGTGTAGATTGATTGTTTGGCAACTAGTTCATTAACACTAATGCAAGATGCATTCTCTCACTAATTTTTAGGTTGATTGGTTCCCATGATATGCATATGGTGTATTTAGTTGCTCATGCTCAATTTTCCTTTGAATAATATGTATCTCTGACATGTGTTGTGTCATTGACATCTTGGTAGCACTATGACAAAACTCCCTAGTTTGAATAATATATTGATGGAATATGATTTTATTTAGTTTATATCATGATTTCCTTGGCTCTATCTACATCATTTTGATGAGCTACATGATGTTCAGTTTTGGATCCACGTGATATTATTTCAGTGTTTATAATTATGTTCAACTAACAGTGTTGATAAGGTATTGTATAGGTTATTCAGTTTTGATCATTTTTAGGATCATTTGAAGGCTCCATTTGAGGTTGCATGTCACAAGTTATTTGATCATATTCCGATCGATCATTTGCAGGTTCAGTTTGACAAAACAATAATTTCTCAGGTGACTAAGGTCATTTGGTCTTTCTTGTTCCATTTTAATGTGTTTGATTATGCATATTTCTATTGCATATCTCATGTAATTTTGACTTCACAATATCATTGTTTCAATGGTTCTTTGATTTCTCTACATGGGCATTATAAGGCTACTTCTCTATACGAGCCTTGCTATGATAATCAACATTGAAGTGTTCATAAGCATCTTGATTGATTATTTAAGGTGGCATATAATATAAACCTTAATTGGTTTCTTTTGGCACATTGTATTGTTGATTACCTTGGAATATCAAGTGGTTATTTCATTTCACATTGGAGTTATCTTTGTTAAAGTCGCATGGCAGTGACATCATTAATATATGGTATCGGGTTTCATCGATCACATGGTATTTGTGTCGGTCACATGGCATTAAATTGGAAGTTGACTTTGACAAGTTACATGGAAGTAATATCAATTGGTATTTATTTAATAAGCAATCATTTTGTTAGTATCTTTGGAAACTTCTATCATTTTGTCTCACCAACAGATATTCTGGATTTCAAAGGTTAATGATTTTTGATTGATTAGGTTTTTGGATTCCAAGTGACTATTGTATTTTGGAAAGTCTTTGACATACTTGAAAGAAAGAATTTTTTAGAGAAATTTTATTGTTGAAGGGTTTGGAACCCTAGACACCATGGATAGCATGATAATTTTCTGGTTTTGGTGTCTTCTCTTACCTGATACATTAAGGGTTTATGTTCTTGTTTTGCTAGAGATTGCTAGTAGTAAGAATTGTTTGGATTTTTCATCATTTTGGTTTCGAAATTGGAATACTAGCTATGAGCTAGTATGTGTGCGACTATGGAAGTTGGACTTGACTTCTAGCTGGGTAGTTATGATGGTATTCAAAAGAAATTCATGGTATTTTTTTCTCTTTCTCCCACCGTGAATAGGTAAAGGCAAAACTATCACATGCACTCAGTTTTGCATTGAGATTTTTTTCTTGCTAAAACAGTTGTTAAGGGATTAAAAGAATCTTATTATTCATTTCTTTTTAAAAAAAGGAAGGAAGTTGTTTTATGCACAAGATGATAACATTTTTTGTTTCTCAGTTATTTGACAGTTGGCTATAACTGTTTCAAATGGGTTATGTTGTTCAGATTTTTGTTGATATGCTTAATATTTGATGATTATGATTGAAAACCCATTAGGGTTTCTAGAATCTCATCTGGAGATTGTTCTTATAGTTTCAAATCAGGCTGCATAGATGCTTATGCATTTTATTTAAGAAGATTTTGTTGTATTTCTTGAGTCATAGAGAAGAAGAGAAAATGCTTTTGTGAAACATCAGATTTTATCTTTGGAGTGACAAGAAACTGGGTTTACATTGAAAATCATTGAATCTCATATACTTTGTAAAGGAAGATGTTGATGCACAAAATTCTTCAGTATGCTTATTGAGATATTTATACATAGTTTTCTATTGAAATTCTAGAGTTGCAAAATCTGCACTTCTAGGGTTCTGATAGGATGCTATAATTGTTATGTGCTATAAGGGGCTGGTTCTCCTTGGAATGGGTTTTCCTAAATTAGTGAGGGGTTGGTGCTCCTAGAGTTGGTGCTCTAAATTAGTGAGGGGTTGGTGCTCCTTGGAGTGGGTGCTCTTGAATTGTGTAGAGTTGGTGCTCTATCTGAATAAAGAAATATTTTTTTAGTGGTTTTTATTCCCCTACAAGGTTTTCCATTCAAGAAAAAATTATGTGTTATGTGGTAATTTTATGTGTGTGATATTTTTCTTATCAATCTTATTTTAATATGTTATCAAATGCATAATTATCAGTCTTTCATATTTTTTATTATTATGTCACATTTCATATCAATCTTTCATATCTGTTAATTCACATTTCATGCATAAAAGGTTCTATTATTAATGTGAACTTTGATACGTGTGAAAGTGTTAAGTTCATCCTCTGATTAATGTTTCATGTTTAATTCATGGTTCATGCAAATATAATAATGTTCAAGCATAAGTCAAATTTGTTCTCTGAACTATCATTTGGTGTTTTGATTTAAAAGTCAAGTTCACTTCACATATCTATCATTTGTTCTCTTTGTTTAAAAGCAAACACAAATTCTTGTTTTGAAATAGTTTGTGACTTTTATAAATAACTAATTCACCCCCCCCACCTCTCAGTGATTTTAGTCTTCCAACACCAGCACATTTATCATTAATATGTCGGTTAAGTAAGAAATCCTTAACAATTGAATGAGCAACTAGTAATTGAATTATGTTATTGGATAACATATGCCTAAACTTTTTGAGACTTCTTACAACAGCAAAAACATGTTTCTCCATGAAAGAATACTTCACCTCATAATCATGCAACACTTGGCTGAAAAATTCCACCAGTTGCTCCAAACCTTCATCATTTTGCTGGCACAACATAGCTGAAATAGTATCAACCCCTCCAGAAGCATAAAGAATGAAATCTCTATCATAGTTTGGATTAATGAGGGTAGGGTTTTTTGAAGTGATCAACCCAAGATCTTCAATCTACAACACCAAAGAACCTCCACAAGAGATAGAGAGAAGCAAAAATGTAAGATGCTATTCCACCAAACAAGGATTGCAATATGATACAATATGATCAATGCAATACTATACAATGCTATGCAATGCTATAGATGCTTTGCTTATAAAGGCAAGGATGAGAGATAGGATAAGAAAAGATCATGAAAAGTGTCTTAATCCTATCACATGAGACAACTAAGTCATAACTACCTAGGAAAGTGTAACTTCTAGATGAGACAACTAATGCTTATCTAGATAAGACAACTAATATCCTAAGTAAACTTACCTTGTGAATTAAGTCCCCTAAGTCCCTAGTAAAGGAATAAACTAGGTACAAGACTTGTTCACACAAAAACCCCCCCTTAAGTGCAACTTAGGGAGGAAAAAACCAATGTAGAATGCAAAAGATGGGTCCCAACAACTAGGCCTGATGAGGTACCCATGTACAAAACAAAAAACTCTCATAAGCGGAGAAAATAAGAAAAACCCTGTGAGAGAAAACTCCTCTCCAAAGGAGAGAAAAAGCTACAAATAAAGCTAAAATCTAGTGAAGGAAGGAGGACTCCTCAAGACCCCCCAAGGACAACTTCCTTCACCCCAAGCATTGATTGCAATGGAAGATAACGAAGCGATGCCAAAGGTTTAGTGAAGATGTCTACAACCTGTCGATTTATAGGAAAATACTCCAAGCTGAGAACACCATCTTGGATGAGCTTTCTGATGAAGTGCATGTGGATCTCAATATTCTTAGTATGTTGATGCTCCACTAGGTTGCGAGAGATATGAATGGCACTCTGATTGTCACACCAAAGATTAGTGGGTTGAGTGGATGGGAATCCAAACTCAGTCATCAACTGACGAAGCCACAAAAACTCCTGACTTTCCGACACTGCACCTTGATACTCAACCTATGTTGATGATAATGCAATAGCAGTCTACTTCTTGCATGACCATGCAATCAGACTAGAACCAAGGAAAAAGAAAAATCCAGAAGTAGACTTCCAATCATTGACATCACCAACCCAATCTGATTTAATGAAGTCCACTATCTAAGATGCACCTAAAGTGTAGTGAATGCCAAAATGAGTAGTTCCCTAAATGTATCTCAAGATACGCTTAGAGACCTTCCAATGACTCTCATGAGGCTCCTATGAGAAGCGAGAGACAAGTCCAACAACAAAGGAAATATTAGGATGACTATGTGTCAAGTACAAAAGACTGCCAACCAACTGCCGATACAAAGTAGGATCAAATGTAGGTGTAGTGCAATTGGTAGATAATACAACACCTGACTAGAATGGAGTAGGGGTAGGCTTACAATCAGCCATGCCAAATCTCTGAAGCAAATAAAGAGCATACTTCTGCTGGAAAATGAAGATCCCCTCAGAAGTCTGATGAACCTGAAGGCCAAGGAAGTAATGCAAAAGAACAAGGTCGGTCATATCAAATCGCTCCATCAATGCTCATTGTGTACTCTGAATCATTGAAGTAGAACTCCCTGTGAGAATAAAATCATCCACGTAGAGCACAAGTATGAGTAGATCCTCTCCATGTCTCTGTGTATAAACTGTGGGGCTAGAATGGTAGCGAGTGTAGCCAGAAGCAAGAAATAAACTATCCATATTCTCATACCAAGCCCTAGGGGCATGTTTGAGACCATACAATGAACGTCGAAGCCTACAAACAAGTGAAGAGTCCTACACAAATCTTGGTGGCTGCTGCATATAGATCTCGTCATGAAGATCCCCATGAAAGAAATCACTCTTCACATCCATTTTATATACTGACCATCCCTATGATGCAGCTATAGCAAGGAAAAGGCAAATAGAATCCATCTTGGCAACAATAGAAAAAGTCTCAGAATAATCAATTCCTTCAACCTGAGAAAACCCCTTTGCAACAAGACGATCCTTGTACTTCTAAATGGAACCATCTGCTACATACTTGGTACGATACACCCACTTGCTTCGAACCAAATTTTGTGCCTTAGGAAGAGGCACACAATCCCAAGTATGATTCTTCATCAAAGAAGAACACTCATCAGCCATAGCACTCTCCCACTCTAGAATACCTAAAGCATCTAAAAAATTCTGAGGATCATCTGAAACTGCATGACTCAAAAGACTGATTCCTGAAGTCTGAAAATGAGTGTGGCAATTTTTTGTGGGATCACCAACAAGAGGACTAGCCTCCTCAAGAGCAACTCGAGCCCATCGTGGCCTAGTAGGTGTTATTGAGGAGGTGCATCAAGACCATCATCAAAATATTCCTCAAGTAGCAAAGTATCATCAACTAAAGAAGACTAAGAAGGTTGTGATGAAGAAGAAGGTGAAGGAGGATCTGACTAGGTGAAGGTCTCAGCAAACTAAACATCACATCAGAAATGTACCTCTCATGTGTCAGGATCAAACAATCTATATGCCTTCACATCCTCACAATAGCCAACAAAGATGTACCACTGACTCTTCTTCTCCATGTATTTACGCTGACCATTTGGAATGAATGCCCAAGCCTCACTACAAAATACTCTGAAGAAGGATACATTAGGCTTGCAATGAGACCAAGCCTCCTAAGGGGTCATATTCTGCACTGTCTTGTGGGGCATATAGTTTTGAATATAGTTGGCACAATTGATAGCTTTGGTCCAAAAGGCAGGAGCCATGGACCTAGACTAAATCATACAATTGGCCATTTCCCTGAGAGTCATGTTCTTTCTCTCTGCCACACCATTTTGTTGAGGAGTGTAAGGAACTTTGTGTTGATGAAGAATACCGTGCTCACTGCAAAAATCATGAAATGTCTGATTGACATACTCCCCCCATTATTTGTGCGTATTTTTTGAAGAGAAAAACTTGACTACTTCTCCACAAATGTTTTGAAGGTCTTGAAGTTGGTGAGGACTTCACTCTTGAGCTTCGGAAAATAGACCCATGTCTGGCAGGAAAAATCATCAATGAATGTTAGCACATACTTAGCCCCTGAAAAAGGAGTTGGGAATGACATGAGATCACTATGGACCAACTCAAGGGGTGTGGTTGCACATGTAGCTTGACCCTTAGGAAAAGGATCTTGATGTTGCTTTCCAAGAACACAACCTTGAAAAACACCATCTATGCAAGTGATCTTTGGAAGACCAACCACTAAGTTATGTGCTTGCATCTGTAGAAGATATCTATAGTTCAAGTGCCCAAATCTCTCATGCCAAAGCTTGCTCATTGAATCAACATGAGCAAAAAAACATGAACTAGATGAAGACTCAAAGCCATCAAATCTATACAAATGGTTCTCATGATCAACTATCCCTATAGCAACAACCTTCTCAGGATCCTGCAACTGTCTAATAGTCACATTCTATGGAGTAAACTCAACTGTCTTCCCATCTCCAGAATGACAAATCTGATATATGGAAAGTAGATTCATTGAAATATCAGGAACAAGAAGAACATCCTCAATGCACCCATCTAGCATCTGAATGGAGCCTATCCCCAAAAATGGAATCTATGAAGAGTTCCCAACTACAATCTCAAAAGTAGAAGCATGAACAATGGAGTCAAGGAGATCACATGAATTGGTCATGTGATGTGAAGCACCTAAATCAAGAATCCAACTATCTGAAGATGAATGAGTGGCCCATGTTGAAAGAGATTTCCCTTTGCCCATGGAAGAAGGCTTAGCCATTGAAATGTTGTGCTTTTTCATAGCTTCCTCCAAGGCTTCCAATCTCTTAAAATAATGAGTTACATCATGCCCAGTTTTGCCACAAAATGAACAAGGTTCTCCTTTATTTTTCTTGGACTTGGAAGAATCTCCAGAGGTAGAAGGAGATGAAGTGGAATTCTGATTGTTCTTCAGCTTCAATTTGGAGGGATTCTCACTACCAGAAGATGATTCTTCTTTGGGCTTCTTCTTTTTCTTTCCTTTACCCTTGGATGATTGAGCCATTAGAGCATGATTCTTAGAATTAGGTAAGGCATTCAACTGAATCAACTTGGCCTCCTCCCTAGTAAGACACTCACAAAACAACTCAAAAGAGGACATTTTGTAATCTTTCCCCATTGCATCCATAGTTGAATAGAAAGTAGAAGAAAACACTTGATAAGGTCCCTTTAACTTAGACAGAATCAAGAAGATACATTCATCACTACATTTATCTTGCCTACATCCTTTCAATTGTGACAAAATCAACTTGAATTGTGCAAGGAAATCTTGAATTGAAGGAAATGCATCTGGAGAGAGTGATTGTAGATCTACTTGAAGTTGCAAGACTCGGAATTGATTTTATTTTCCATACAATTGTTCAAGTTTATCCCAAACATTCTTAGGTGTTTTACACTCTAAAATATGAAACAACAAATTATCAGATACATGTAATCCAATGAGCCCTTTCGCTTCATCCATTTTACATCTATGGACAAACTTTTCATAATCCCTTGTGAATTCAGGTTGTTCTACATCTAACATTGGCCATAGACCCTTAGATTGTAACAATTGAGTCATTTTTAGCTTCCATGTATGATAATTGTATGGAGTGAGTGGTTCAATTTTCCTTAGATCCGCCATGAACACCAAAAGAAAGAAGACAATGTGGCACTTAAATTGTGCCTTTCACCCCCCCAGAATGTATTAAAACTCAATTTGCAACCCCCCAGCAAATTACAAAGAAATTTTGCAATTTGTACAAGTGACAAGCTCAAATCAATTGTTTATAACACATGGTGATTTTTACAATTTTTAGAGAAAATAGATTGACAAAGCTAAAAACAAAGGTTACAAATAGATTCCTTGTGATTTTTTGAGCAATTTCAAAAAAAAGTTTTCCAAATTTTGACTTCGTTTGCAAAAGTTACACCAAGAACAAGCAATAAATGCACTTGTACCTTCAAGCTGAAAAAAATGGCAAACAATGTCAAAATATAGAAAAATCACCTATACCACTGCGAAGTTCATCAAACCAACTTTCCAAGGATATCTTGTTTTCAAAAATTTGACGTCGTGGTGAAAAGTTATGCAAAATTGAAAAAAAGGTCTGTTTTAGGCACTTCAAAACTAACCAAGAGCAAAAATAACACTATCTAGGTGTAAAAATAGAGCCCCCAGGGGCCAGCCTTTGGTCGTCCATGTGACCGGGTGCTAGGTTGCAGAAAAAATCTGCTAGTTTTTGGTAACCACTAGCGGTTACCCCTTCTGGTCACATGTAGGTGGCTATCTTCTAACAGTCTTCCAACGGTTAACTGTCAGCGACCTGCATTTTCTGCTGGAGGTTATCAATTTTACTGGTGGTTAGCGGTTTATACCGTTGGTGGTTTGAATTTCCACCCACGGTTTATTAACCACTATCTGGTGGTTGACCTACAGACCACCCTCCTGGTGGTTTCCAAGCTATCGGCTGGTGTGGGCAGCTTAAGATAAGCCCATGCCAGTTTTGGATTTCACCGCAGACTTGTTAAGTCTATAGCAGCAATACAAGTTGTGGGCCCTATAGAATGTAGTGCTATAAGCACTTTGAAAACCAAGCGTTGTGTGCTTTACAAAAAAAATATATATTTTGTGAATTTATTCTTTTTTTAAAAACAAAATAATAAAATACCACCGATTTAAGCTGATAGAGGAATATTTTATAATAAAAAAAATCCGATGATGCGTACCTTTGACCTGGAGGGCTGTACAGCCTTTCGGGTAAAAATTTTTTGCCCCAAAAACAACTTTTTCCAAATATGGGAAAATTATATATCAAAAAACTCAGAAACGGCCACCCAGACGCAATGGAAGGCTTATTTTTTTCCCAAAATTCTCTTGTAAAAAGTTGTTCACTAGATCTGTGCTCCAAACCCTTCTTTGCCAAAGTTGCAAATGGTGACGAAATTGAGTGAAACAAAAGCCAAATATGACTTTTTCAAGCCTCCTGGATGTAATGGTACAACCTAAAATATTGTCACTATAGCCAAAAGCGCTACAATCACCAGATATCACCAAAATGCAAGCATGCAATATAGGATACAAGAAACTCAAAAATCACAATAAAACTTGATGGAAACTCTCTAATAAAAAAAATGGAAGGGGCTTGCCAGATTCAAAGCTCTGATACCATGTTGAAGTGATCAACTCAAGATCTTCAATCTGCAATACCAAAGAACCTCCACAAGAGATAGAGAGAAGCGACAATGTAACATGCTATTCCACCAAACAAGGATTGCAATATGATACAATATGATCAAGGCAATACTATACAATGTTATACAATGCTATAGATGCCTTGCTTATAAAGGAAATGATGAGAGATAGGATAAGACAAGATCATGACAAGTGTCTTAATCCTATCACATGAGAAAACTAACTCATAACTACCTAGGAAAGTGTAACTTCTAGATGAGACAACTAATGCTTATCTAGATAAGACAACTAATATCCTAAGTAAACTTAACATGTGAATTAATTCCCCTAAGTCCCTAGTAAAGGAATAAACTAGGTACAAGACTTATTCACACCAACAAGGGTAGTTGCAAGGGCTTCTTTTATTTGCTCAAAAATTCTCTTACCCTCCTTAGTCCAACTAAAAGGAATATTCTTCTTAAGCATAGCAGTGAGAGGTTGCAACAAAGTTGCAATATTGGGTATGAATCTTCTTACAAAATTAATCCATCCAAGAAAGCTCTATAAGCCTTTCTTGTGGGTTGGCAATGGCAACTCAAGAATAGAAGATACTCTCTCTAGGTCTATAGAGATACCTTGCTTTGAAACTATTTGTCTGAGGAGCCTTCCCTTGTGGACAGAGAAAATACTCTTCTTCGGATTGAGAGAAACTCCAAAATCTCTACACCTTTGAAAAATCTATTTTAAATGCTCAAAATTTTCATTAGCATCTTTTGAAAAAATAGTAATATCATCTAAGTATACGAAGACAAATTTATTCATGAGGCTATGGAACGCCATGTCCATCACTCACTGAAACATTGCTCCAGCGTTGGATAAGCTGAAAGGCATATTTTTGTAGGCCATGGTGCCCCATTTGGTTGTAAATGTTGTCTTGAACTAATCCTCTTGCTTTACTAGAATTTGATTATAACCTGAGTACCCATCCAACAAAGAAAATATGTCAGAACTAGAAACCACTTGTAAAATTTGTTCCATGGAAGGAAGTGGATAATGATATTTTAGAGAAGCTTTATTAAAATCTCATAAATCAACACATAATCTAATTTCCCCACTTTTCTTTCTAACTAGAACTAAATTAGATACCCAGGATGTGTGCTTAATAGGAAAAATAATGCAACTCTCAAATAACTTATTCAGTTCAGCCTTCATAAGGTGCTATAACTTGGGATTAAGGGGTCTCTATTTCTGCCTTACTAGGTTTGCATCAGGCTCTAATTCAATAGTATGTTGGGCTAATTCTAGATCAAAACACTTCAAGTCTTTATATTTCCAGGAAAAAACATCGCTGAATTCTTGACATAACAGAATGAAAATTTGTTGTTCCTCCTTAGTACATACCTTTCCCAGCTTCAAAAGCTTACCCTTGAAAATTTCAATGGCCTCATAGTGTGCCTCCTTGACATTCATGTTGCACTTATCTTTTCACACATGATCATGTAAGTTGAAAATATATTCTAAGGTCACCAATCCTTTTGGCAGCTTGTTTTCCTTTAACTACATAATCTAGCTATCATACTACTACTGCCACTTTTGCTGGTTTTCATCTACAAACTCAACTTCAACAATTAAAAAACTCATAATCTACTCATCGCTATCAAAAACCTGCCAACTCACATTATTATCAGGTACAAAAGGTCTAACTATAATTTTCATGTATTGAAGTGCCTCTACCTTGTGAATTTCATTTGGAATATCAAATTGGGATCCTATGGCAACAAGCTTATCATCATGTTTATTTTCATTCCTAGGAACTAAAAATATATTAAAAGCATCAAAATCCTCAATAAAATCCCACACTCGATGCTTGTAATTTTTAAGTGATTCATTTTTTACAACATTCAGATTCCTAGCTTGATTCACAATTAACTCTAAATCACCATAAACTTGTAAACACTTAATACCTCTTTTCCGGGTGCATTCTAGGGCATGCACCAATGCTTCATATTTAGCTATATTATTTGTACAACTAAATGCAAACCTGAAAGCTGAATAGTACTTGTTTCTGTCTAGTGAAACCAACATGGCTCCACCACCAGCACCCACACTACTTCTCGAGCCTTCAAAGTAAAGCTTCCAAAGATTATCTTCTCTTTCTACAGGTTGCTCTTCATCTTTGATCAGATTGGGGACAACAACATCAGGTTCATGAATCATATAAACTCATAATCCTATCTCATCTATGTGCTGAAAAGGATCAAGCTCGTGATTTTCGGCTGCCCACTCATCTAGATTCACATTTTCTATAGGGGTGTTGTGGTCTAAGGCATGCTTGCTCCTCTAGTATAGGGGTTACGTAGAGGTTAGCATTTATAGGACTCAAAACATATGGCTTGATATGGTCTTTGGCTAAAGACTCAAACTTTTTGGTTACTTTTGGAGCATATCTTGTTCTAAAGAAAAGATGAGACCAATCAGAAGATAAGAACCCACCTAGTTTGGTTGTAAAATCTCTCAAAAGACAAATGGAAAAATGGGGTGGCAAGTCAATAAGATGTATATCTTGAGGAATTGTGAAATTCAGGGATGCATGCAAAGTAAGGGCTAAATTCTGAATCACACTAGCAGTTTTAACAACAAACCCATCCAACTAAACTACACCTTTCTGGGAATTAGGCTCATAAACAAGACCTAGTTTATCAACTAAGATTTTAGGCATAACTGAGCTACTAACACTAGAATCAATCATACAATTATGTACTATTTTATCGCCAATAATCAAACTCAAGTAAAATGGAGGGGGATTTACCTCTTTAGTTTTCTGCTCATTCTTAACCTCTAGGATGCTTGCAAGCACAACTTTAGCATTTCCTTGATTAGCATAATTGGAAACAGAGAGTTCAGCCAATGCATCCTACAACAAACTCTTTTGACTTGGAATATGCAACACATCTAAAACTGACTTGCTGACAATGGCCTTCTTAAGATGTTCAACAACATTGAAAGAAATAAAGCTCACCTTTTGTTGTTTTTTATTAACAGTAGTTCCTCATTTCTTTTTTGTAAAGGTTGTGATTGCTTCTTAGACTAATGCTTGCCAGGTACAGTCTGGCCTCTTTGTAAAATATGCACTTTAGGATGGGCTGTAGGAGTAACATGAGATAAAGAAATAGACAACTTGTCCTTAGCAGATTGTTATGCATTTTCAGCTTGCTGCCCCAAATCCATGGCTCTTTTCTTTGATATGGTATTAGCTGAAATAGGAGAATTTTGGTGATCTTGACCATTCATGCCACAAAACTTAGAACTATACCAATTTGGCAAGGAAACTTCAAAACTATCTTATTGCTCTTGATTATGATCTGTAACATTCTCTGAACTAGCATAGTTGTTCTGGACCATTAAGGCCTGATTTCTCATGCCATTGACACATGTTGACTGGTTATGGGGTTGATTGCATGGATAACACCAATCACAATCTTGGGAAATGTTATTATATGGTACAAGTTCTTTTGATGAATTGGCAGCATTCAGGTTAAAGGGTTGTAAAGGTCTAGGATTAAAATTCCATTTTTGGCCTTGGTAGTCATTTTGAAAGGCTAGTTTGTTTTGGCGATTCTACTAATAAGGGGCTTGATAGGGCTTATGTTCTTGTCCAACTTGTTTTTTTATGCTCACAAGATCATTTCCAAAGGTCTTAAGTATATTTTTTATCTCCTGAAACTCGTGGGACTGGGTTGGGACAACAGGTTCATGTGCTGCAGCGTGATAACCTATTGCTGGAACATACAGGACAACAACTAAAGGGGGTAAAGCAACATGAATAAGTGGTTGTATTTCAGGGAATAGGGGCATAGGAGGCCTAGGGGCTATTTCCCCATCTTGAATGAGACAATTTTTTGCTCTAATAGCGATGTTAAAATTATTGGGAAGTGTGAACCTACCCATAGACTGGATCATTACTAAAATATTTCTATTCAAAGCCTTTAGGAAAAATAAGAAAACATGATGAGGTGTGGGTTTTACCATTAAATAAATTTTGTCCCAGGCTCTTTAGAACCAGTAATTCAAATATGCCATGTGATCATGTGGCACTCTCTAGATTTTGCTTAACTATTCTAACAGGGATAGATGATCTAACTTATCTTCGAACTGCTGGTGTAATCCATCACCCAATGCATCCCACATCATGATGGTATTTGGTTGAAGACCTCTAAACCACTGTAAATATTTCCCTTTCAGCGACACAGCTAAGAGCCTCAGTGCTACATTCTCTTGAGTGATGTTGTGAACTAAGCATAAAGTGGCCACATCTCAAATTTGGTCAACTGACATTGTGTGATCTTCTCCAATAAAGTACGACAGAATTTTGAGGGTTGCAACTGGGATATCATCATGTTGGGCAATGTTTAATGGGCTGCCCCCATTAAAAGGTGCAAAAAAGTGTTGTCTTGCCATTGGTGGTGTTTGTGCTACAGGAACAAGATTTCTTGGTGATAGAACTATAGAGCTAAAAATTGGTGGCGTTTATTTTGACCTCATAGGTGTTTCAAATAACCTATTTGTTCTTTTGTCACTCGTTCGTGGTGGGGATAATTGTTGGTATTCAAATGGTGCAAAACTTGATCTGGTTTGTATTTTTCTCATGCGTGGGCTACACTAAGTTTGCATGCAAAATCAGAAATAGAGTCGCCAAGTATATGTAAAAACAAAACTCCAAAAGGCTATATAACTTGCTGCATACACCAAACAACAAGTTTAGAAATTAAAGCTCTCCTTGAAATCAATTTTTAGGGTCCCACCGTGCATGCCAAAAACTATTAACAATTAGATATGCACCCTATGCATAGCTTAAAGAAGAATTAGCTATTTGTTGAAACATGGAAACCTTCTTTAGATGTGGGTGATCTATGTGAAGAAGGAATCTCTAGAGTGAGTTGTGTAATGCCCCGCCACGCAACCCCAAAGAAAAATAATGCATCTAACATTTATGGTACAATTTTTTTTTAAAGACTATTAAAGTGTAAATTATTGTATAAATTAAATTTAAAAGATTACAAATTAAACACCTAAGTCCTTTGGGGTACATGAGGTGACATTACGTAGCTAACCCATTCATTCACTTAACTTCAATTTTAAACATTAATAAATGATAAACAATGTGACAAGAATAATCCATATAATACCATACACACAAATTACATTAAATTAATCATGAAGATATAAAGTACATATTTCCACAGATACATCATAACATTGACAATATTTACATATGGTAATTCAAGAATGATTTACACAGTATAACAATACATTACATCAATCTGATAGTATATCAAAATGTACACATAAATAAAGTTACATCATAGGTCATCCCAACGCATGTGGGAGTGATACATCAATACATAGAATACATCTAGAGTACAATTATACATCTGGTAACATATGAATCCTAGATCAAGTTGCATCAGCAAAACTCTGCACTGAATGGTACAACTACATCATAAGGGGACCCAACGGGGTGCATAGCATGTTCCACCCAACCACCCCCATGCTAGGAGTAAACAAGGAAGGGTCCCCAACCAAGCACATCCAAACAGTAAGACAAGACTAACTCCAAACATGAAAAGAAAGAGAATACCAGGTAACACAATATCAAAAGTCCACTAAAAAAACTTAACCATGATAAATCATCAAAACCATAACAATAGACCACTTCCAGAGGATTTCAATAAAAAAAATCAAAGGAATGCTAGAGGAGAGTGTCATCGCATGGCCTTACATGGATTATCCAAACATCCTATCTCAAGGTGCCGCCTCCATCTATACATGGATTATCTAGACAACCTATCACCAAGTGTTGCCTCCATCTATGGTTATCTTGGATCCCTATCTCAAGGTGCCGCTCCATAGGGTTACTCATGCCGAACCATTAACCTCTCGTGGAGACGAGGCAATGATCATGCCAACCACAGCCTTCTCGGCCCACCTTTAGTCTATGATAGCACTAACAGGCAGACGAGGCATCCAAAATTATCTTATTAATGTTTAACTACCCACCCCCTAATTAATTACTTAGGTTATCATTTGTTACTCTAAATCTAACTTGGGTTACCCTGACAACCCCCTAGTGCGTCGGACCCCACATAGAGCCACTCTCTCTAGAAACCCAAAACATAAAATCCAACACCAAGTAGTTGTACCACAAGAACACTGAGCCACAACTAGAACATCTATGAGGCAAAACCATCTCGCCAAAATCATATGAAACAACATCCATAAGATGGTACAACCCATGTGTAAACTCAAATCACAACCATAGCCAAGAATAGGAACAAATGTCCAATTAAATGATCAAACATAAAACATCAATTTCCCAACCTCTGGAAGTCCCTAAGAAGTAACTTAAGCTCCTACAGAAGGATAAACTAACTCAAGGATTCTTCCCACAATACAAAATCCTAATAAGAGAAAACGACAATTGATTCAACAAATAATCTCGAGAATACACAACTACATAAAACAATGCCATATAATACATTTCAACACAATAATTTCACCAAATAATTAATTTAATTTCTCAAGAATATTCAATTTAATTTAAATCACAAAGTTTATTTCTAATTTTCTCGATTACACTATTACATTGCAACTTATGAAATTATCTAATTAATTCATAATCACAACATATAAAATCCTTTGTATATATATATAAATATAATACATATATATGTTTTTATGCATATAGACATATATACATATATATCTATATATATAATAAAACATATATTAAAATTTATACATTTAAATCATATCATATAAATTACCCATTTATTTATTTGTAATTTTACAACTTTATAAATATAAATATAAATATATGTATATATATGTATATATATGTATATATATATATATATATATATATATATATATATATATATATATATATATCTATAAAAAAAACATTAAACAAAGTTTTTAAAAAAGAAATTTTAATAATTGAAACCCTGCACAGCCGTGGTACTACGTACCACTGTGTGGGAGGCTCCAACCCCCACACGGCTGCATTCAGTAGCCTCGGTTGTTGTGTGTAGCCTGTGGTGGTTGTGTACAGCCCCATAGGGGGCTGTGGGTGGTACAGCTTCGACTGACCACTCCACCCCATCAAAATATTTTATTTTATATATATATATATATTTAAAAAAAAAAATTTGTTCCAAATAACGTAGGACAACCCTGCAACTTGCATATATAATTTATTTTTTTAATATATATATATTTTTAAAGAACATATATATATATATATCTACATCTAGCTATATATATATATATATATTAATCCATAAGTTATAAATAAATAATATGAACAATCTGATTTTTATCAAACACAATTTAAATCTGGGTATATAGATTCAAACCAATTAATAATATGATTTTCTTTTCAAAACAAGCATTTCACAAGTAGGTTTATTGAAGAAATTCAGAATATTTTTCAATAGATTTCTATAGAAGACTTAAAGGTTTAACAAGACAAATTTTTCTAAAAAAAACTCTCTTTAAAAAAAATGAGAAATTGATTTTCAAATATGGCAAACATGATTTTCATTTTCCCTTATAGAACAATAAAAAAGAAACAAAGGAAATAATTAATCGAAAAGAACCTGGAGTCCTTCGTTTGATGATGAATCCAAACACGGTAACCCTTCTTCCTCTTTCGAAAATGAACTTCCTCTGCAAATCCTTGTCCAATTTCTTTCAACTAACTTCTGAATCAATTTTCTATTATTTTCCTTATAGAACAATTTCTCCAGGGAAATGCAAAAAAACTTATCTTTTTCTTTTCCAGACCGAACCCAAAAACCATTCCTGTGTGTGTGTAGCAAACTTCCTTCTGTCACAATAAAAATAAAGAAAAATAAATAAAGCTCTTATTTTTTCTCAAAAATCCAACCCATCCATTGGTTCTTTTTATTGCTTTAAAAACTCACACTTATCTCACCATTTTTAATTAAAAATTCATTGTTTTTACATGATATTATCCCCACAAGATATTCTCTTCTGATTTTCTAATTTTAATATCTTGAAAAAGATAATTTATAATTATCACCAACATTATTTATTTAAATTAATTACTTACACCTTTTAATTAATTAAATAACTTTTAATTTACAACATTTGACTCCAAAATTACAATTAATCATATCCATAAAATATCATTAATTTATTCCATATAAAGTAAAAATAAATTAACTAACAACTAACCATAATCAAAATAAATAACAACAACAACCAATACAGAGACAAGGACAAATCCAAAACCATGACACAACAAGACTCACAATGAGGTGGCAGACTTGGGACAGGACACTTCCTTGTCAACTCCATTTTTGAACATTGTACCTGTTGGGTTAATTTAATGCTCGCCCTGTCCTGCCGAAGTAGGTGGAATCGAGACTTTATTCCTACAATTCCTGTTGTAGACATGCAAATTTGATCGCTCGCATACGATCAAATTTACCTCTCTATTTATCTATTCCACCAATATTAATTTATTTAATTAATATTACACTTCCCTGCCTAAGGTTCATAAAGTATTTAATTTAACAATTAAATGCCTTACCTTACACCCTTTTCCTCTCTAAATTAAATAAATACATCAATTTATTTAATTTAGTCATCTTAACCTTTTTGAATTAAAATCAATTTAAAATTCTTCAGTTTTCTCTCTCCTTGTCACATCCTCCATAATCTCTCTCTAATCTGGATTAATTTAATTAATTCATGATTAATATGTGCATCCTCTTAATCAAAGATTATTGTCACATCCTCCTACATTTTCCACTTGCTTCTAATCTCTCATTAATTACCTTAATCAAGTATTTGCACAACTGTAATCAAAGTCATTAGCCACTTTTAGCACCACTTTTTAGTCAACTTTTTCATTTACCTTTCTTAGTATTGACACTCTTTCCCATGTGAATTTTAAATTCATATTTATTCATCCTAGGTCTCTCTCCTCCCCATGTGAATTTTTAATTTACATTTTATCCTTCCAAGACTTCTAGAACATTTGACTTGTCACCTCATCCACATGTGACCAATTCCCTCATTTTTGGAGACCCTCTCTTATCCACTAGATTCTCCCAAACATGAGAATTTTTAATTCACATTTATTCCTCCAAGGAATCTTCTCATCTCCCAATGTACTTATAAGGTACATGTCCTTCCTCCACATCATGTACTCTCCTTCCACATCACCTACACATCATCTCACCCTTAGCCACTTCACATTCCACGTGTCAAAATGTGAGGACTTGTGAGTCCTCAACTCATCTTAGCCCTTCATCTTGGCCTTGTTGGATAAATCTCAACCATTGAATTCTCTAGAGAATTCAAATTCCTCTATAAATACCCCCTCCTCTAAGGCAAAAAGAGATAATACTTAGCCATTTTGCAACCTTATGCTATCATTTTGTGCACTCATCTAACCATCCATTTTAGCCATTTTGGATTTTCATCCTATCATCTACTTAGTCTTGCATCTAGCTACATCAATAGCCATCTAAGGAACACACAAAACAATCCAAAATCAAGGGCCAACCAAGGATTTTCAGCTACAAAGAGAAGGTATAACTGTATTCAATCTTTTTCATCTTATCTCTTTGTATTAACAATTCCTTAGGCTAATCTTGAGGTGTCCCTTTATATTTTCTTTCATTGCATTATTGTTGTTTTTGCATATTTAGGGTTCATGAACATTTAGGATCACATTTTTGGCATGCCTAGTGGGACCCACAAGTGGGTTCTTCTATTTTACATTTGTTGTTGTTGAGTTGTTTGAAGGAACAGGTCACAGAAGGGCGACTACGCCCTCTAGTTTGCTGCAGAGGGGCGACTACGCCCTCCTGGTCACTGCAGAAGGGTGACTACGCCCTCTTGGTCACTATAAAGGGGCAACTACGCCCTCTTGGTCACTGCAGAAGGGCGACTATGCCCTCCTAGTCACTGCAGAAGAGTGACTACGCCCCTGATTTGAATTTTACTTGCTAACATTTCACTACAAAAGAGCGACTACACCCTCCTGGTCATTACAGAAGGGCGACTACGCCCCTGTTTTGAATTTTTCTTGCTAACATTTCACTGTAGAAGGGTGATTACACCCCTGATTTGAATTTTGTTGGCTAATGTTTCACTGCAGAAGGGCGGCTACATCCTCAATTCAAATTTTTCTTGCTAACATTTCACTACAGAAAGGCGACTGTGCCATCTTGCTGTTGTAGAAGTTCAACTACGCTGACCCTCTGGTTCACTGCAGAAGGGCGACTATGCCCTCCTAGTTTACTGCAGAGGGGCAACTACGCTCTCTTAGTTACTGCAGAGGGGAAAATTTGTCCTTTGGTCACTATAGAAGGGTGACTACGTCCTCCTGGTCACTGTAGAGGGGCGAATACGCCCCAAAACAACACATTTTGAGAGGTAAAATGATCGTTTTAGCTTACTTTTTACTCGAATTTTTTTATTGTTTTTAGATCTTAATGCCTTAACATTTTTTTTTGCAAGGATATTGGTATTTTTTCTAACATTTTGCAGTATATTCTTGTGAAGAAAGAAGGATAACACAAATAATGTTTGCTTGCAAGATCTTCTATTTACACATATTTCCAAAACTATCCTTGTGCTCTTTTTCATTAATCTAGGAATATAGTTTAATTAAGGGGGTAATATCTATTGTTTGTTGTGTCTCTCTTTTGGTGTTACCCAAAGAGGCATTAATTTGTTTTAACTTTCCCCTTGCACTTCGTGTGAGCCTGGGAAGTAGTTGGAAACGATTATTGTTTTCTTTATAGTGGGCCCTACTTGGGGATTTCATCACCCTAAGGGACAATCCAAACCACACGTACCGGTGGGGTATACAAAGGGGGGAGAGCAAAAGTTGTACCTCAATCCAGTCGCATCATAATTGGCGGAGCATCGAAGCTAGGATGATACCTAGATAGACGTGAAGAGTTGGTCTGAGCCCTTCAGTATCTCGTTGGGGTTCCCGACTCACGGTTGTGACGGGCTGATGTTCATGGTTGTGTCTCACGTACCGAGAGTATATCAAGGACTCCCTAGACACCCTGTGCATCCTAGATTAAGACCTTTATCGACCATACCCTTATCACTAATCATAGGATTGTGTTTGTTTGAAAGTGTTTTCTTGTGAGAAACCAATAAACTTTTTGATAGATTGGCCTTATTGTTGTCATTTTAAGTCCTTTCCATAGTCATTTTCATTAAAACCAAGTCACTGTTCACTGAAGAGGGGAAAATTTCCCCCCCTGTTTACTATAGAGGGGCGAATTTTCCCTCTTGTTTTCTGCAGTGGGGAAAATTTTCCCTCCTGAATAGTCAAAATCACCCCATTTAGCTCTATTTAGCCTCTAAACCATCGTCTAATCACTACAAACCTTTATCTAATCATCCCAAGCCTCTGTTTTGTCATTCCAAACCTCCGTTTTGTCATTCTAAACCTATGAAACCTCTGTTTAATCATTCCAAACCTTCGTTTAGCCATTTCGAACCTCCGTTTGACCATTCCAAACATCTATTTGACCAAGTAGTCTTTCATCCCTTTCAATCCTCTGTTTACTCATTTGAAGTAATCTTTCATCCATTCCAAGCATCTATCTCCTCATTCTGAGAGTTGTTCATCCTTTCGAATCAATTGTTTACTGATTTCGAGCCTTCGTTTCTATGACTTGAGAGTCCTTCGTCCATTCTAAGCAATTATTTACCATTTTTGAGTGCTTATTCATCCACTCCTATCATTCGTTTTCCCTATTCAATCATCTATTTCCTCAATCCGATTATCTAACACCCCATTACAATCACCCGTCTTGTTGTTTTTGTATTAAAAATTCACATGGGAAAGAGGGTCAATGCTAAGAAAGACAAATGAAAAGGCTGATTAAAAAGTGGTGTTAAAATTGGCTAATGACTTTGATTAAGGTTGTGCAAATACCTGATTAAGGTAATTAATGAGAGATTAGAAGCAAGTGGCAAATGTAGAAGGATGTGACATTAATCTTTGATTAAGAGGATGCACTTCTTAATCATGAATTAATTAAATTAATCTAGATTAGAGAGGGATTATGGAGGATGTGACAAGGAGAGAGAGAAATGAAGAATTTTAAATTGATTTTAATTCAAAAAGGTTAAGATGACTAAATTAGATAAATTGATGTATTTATTTAATTTAAAGAGGAAAAGGGTGCAAGGTAAGACATTTAATTGTTAAACTAAATACTTTAAGAACCTTAGGCAAGGAAGTGTAATATTAATTAAATAAATTAATATTGGCAAAATAGATAAATAGAGAGGTAAATTTGATCGTATGGGAGCGATCAAATTTGGATGTCTATGTTTTGCCCCTCTTCGAAATACTATTAGAATAACAACATTTCAAAGAAAAATAAAATGCAGATGACGAAGGAAGTGATAGGACTCAATGCCCGAACATGAAAGAGGTTGAATGAGTTGCCCAAACAAAGGGAAGTGAAAGGGGATGCCCCAATCTCGTGCGAGAAGGCTCATGATGGAGGACTGAAGAGGAATGATAGGGTATGCCCCCTCGAGGAGGCAGATGGGGAAGGAAAAGGGGTCCTAGGCGACTTCTTGAAAGTATGACATGGTATATGTCATTGGAAAGAGCACAAAAAATTGATATGATTGGCATTTGAATGGAGTTGATTGGACACACGGTTTGCAAATGGTGGCCCTGGGAAGTTAGGGGCCTGGGGCACACTCGCCCTGGCGTAGGGGTGCACCCACCTCGGCGAGGGCTAGGGCATATTCACCTCGGCCCGGGGCGACTTCTTGAAAGTATGACATGGTATATGTCATTGGAAAGAGCACGAAAAACTGAGAAGATTGGCATTCGAACGGAGTCGATCGGACACATAGTTTGCAAATGACAGCCCCAGGAAGTTAGAGGCCTGGGGCACACTCGCCCCGATGCAGGGGTGCACCCGCCCCGGCTAGGGTTGGGGCGTATTCGCCCCAACTCAGGGTGACTTCTCAAAAGTATGACATGGTAAATGTCATTGGAAAGAGCATGAAAAATCAAGAAGATTGGCATTCGAATGGAGTCAATCAGAAGCACAATTTGCAATTGGTAGTCCCGAGAAGTTAGGGGTTTGGGGCGCACTCGCCCCGACGCAGGGGCACACCTACCCTAGCGAGGGTTGGGGCGTATTCGCCCCAGCCCAAAATAACTTCTCAAAAGTATGACATGGTATATGTCATTGAAAAGAGCATGAAAAACTGAGAATACTGGCATTCAAACAGAGTTGATTGGACGCATGGTTTGCAAATGGTGGCCTCAGGAAGTTAGGGGCTTGGGGTGGTTCTGCCCTAGGGAAAGCTGGGGCACTTCCGCCCTGGATTGGGGTGCTTTCATTCCGGCGCAGGGGTGCTTCTAGGAAGGGGGGAGGAAAAAGAAAATAAGAGAGAAGAAAAAGAGATGTGAAGTATTTGCACAACCAAAATCATAAGGTGAATGCAATGCAATAGTAGTGACCATGAAATGTAATCCTAATATGATTTTCCATCTTCGGAGCACTGAGTTTTGATAGAGCGTAAGATATGATACACCAAGGTATAAAGGACCAACACAGATTAGTGTCTAATGCATGAAACAAACACAACAAACAAGAAGGCTATCCCAACACCCCAAAGTCACAATGACCTTGGTCAAGCAAGGTATTGGGATAACCACAAGCACACAAGGATTCCCTAGCATAACAAAAGACCTTAGGGATCTTGGTGGGTACTACGTGGGACAACCGAGAAGACAACAAAAAAGATCAAGATATTCCCCTATGTTGACTAGTCAAAACACACCATGATATGATGGATCAAGGCAACCATGACAAGTGATGATAGGGAGTTTAAATGATAAACAAAAGCCAAAAGCATCAAAAGATCGCAATCAATTTCAAATGTCCTTTTCCATAGGATCAAGGGGATGGATGGGATTGATGAGGTTTGTTAGGAAGGATGCATCTTGTTGAGACCGATGATGGATACTAAACTGAAAAATCAATATGAGGTAGGATATTCAGAACCGATTAGATCTGATGATACAAGTGGATCTTGTTTGTTAAAAACCAACTAGATAAGGGCATAGCTTGATGAAAAAACATAAGAAACATGACACAAGACTGACGCACTCTAAGGACCTAGGTGCTCGGGGGCCGATCAAAGATTAGCCTTGCCTACGTGAAAACGAAGAGCCCTCGTAGTTCGATAAAAGGCTGATGATTGACCATGGATAAAAGCGATGATGGAGACCTTGATAGAGGACCAAGACAAGATGGATAGAAGTAGAATGACCGATGATAGACAATAAAGGAGTGGACAGACAGAGCCCCGAGGGCAGATCAAATGATCGACCTTGCCTACGTGAAAGCGTAGGGGCAATGTAGTTCGACAAAAGACCAAAGACAAATGATGGAAGAAAGATGAGACCAATACAACGAGATAGGATAGACCTATTGGATTGGATAGGATGATGACGATCACATAAAGCTCAGGGATGGGATAGTTATCCAAATCATTAAGATGACTTGGGAGGAGGATATGATAGATAGATGAGTGATGAAAAGTGACAGGGGATTGGAAAGATGTGCAAGAGAAGCAGGAGTGATGATGATTAGATAGATGGAATTGGATTGCATTGGGAGAAGCCTATAGCTAGATACCAATGACAAGGGATTATGAGATGGGATGAAGAGAGAGACAAATGAATAGGGAGATATGGATGGGGGATGAAAGGGATGGGGAATAGAGATAGGGATGGATAGGAAGATAAGGAGGTGGAGCGATGCTAGGATGGATAGATAATGATAAGGAGGTTAAAAGGATTGTTTGGATGGATAAGAAGACAAGGATGGGGAGACGAAAGGGATTGTTTGGATATGTAGGAAGACAAAGATGGGGCTATGAAAGGGATTGTTTGGATGGAGGAATAGGAGGATAAGGATGGGGATATGAAAGGGATTGTTTGGATGGATAGATAGGAAGATAAGGATGGGAAGACGAAAAGTTAGATAGGATCGATGAATGATGTCTCCAAGGACTTATGTCACAAAGGAAGTAGATTCCCTCACTCTAGATATGTCATGTGTGATAGGGAAAAAGGGGTGAAAGACAAGTGGATGGGAAGATAAAGGAGATAGCTGAAGGAGGATAGGATGGGTGGACGAGGGAGTTTGATGAATGAAGGTAGGATGCCTGGATAAGGAAGGGATACTGATGGTAGCATGATGGATAGACACATAAGGTAGATGGATGTGGATAAGGAATAGGATAGTGTATGGATGAGGGGAAGGTATGCCAAGAGGTGTCCAAAGCATGTGTATATGTTTTCCCCTAGCTATATCAAGATCACAAGGAGGATGGAGGGAGTGAGATAAATGGATATGATAGGTAGGATGTGTAAGATAAGTGGGATGGAGGAGGTGAGTGAAGGGGATGCAATTTCCCCCAAGTGTAGAAGTAAAATGGATAGGGGATTTACGCATGACACCTGTTTGCTAGGTTTTCATCATGGTACTTATCCAAGGCGCTTGTTTGCCAAGTTTTCACCATTGGACGAAGGATTTATCTTTACCATTTTATTGACTATTTTTTGCTTTTTGTATTTTTTTGGATTTTTGGATAGAATGCAGGTGGAGATGGATAGTATAGGGAGGTGGATAAGTGGATGCGAAAGACATGTGATAAGGATATGGATGAAGGACTCAAGCATCAAATTCCATACAAAGTATTAAGATCCCATGTTTGAAGCGACTATTGGATGTTGGTACAACCTTAGTTATGACAATGGAGGAATTATGCAAGGGCAGGTATTAAAGGGATTTGATGGGGGAGGTATGTGGAATAATAGATAGGATGTTGGAAAGTGTATGGGTGGAATGATGGAGTAAACGTATGATGGGGAGGCATGTTTAGGACCAACATTGGCACATGTGGTGGGGGGTGTGAAAGGATAGGAGGATTAATGGTTGGATGATGTGGGGTTAATGGAGGGTGTAATGGAGGATGTGGAGATAATGGAGGAGAGGTGATAGCAAATTTTGGGACATAAGGACCCAAAATGGATTTAGGAGGATTTGCATGAATATCTTTTGGAGTAGCAACTTTGGATGTTGTTATGGAGGCTTCATTTGAAGGCATTGCATTTGTTTTCTTTGGGATCCACATGGGTTTGATTTTTTCTTTGGTGGGCCTTTGCAGCCTATGGATTTGATTTGGATTTTGGATTTGATTTTTCTTTTCTTCAACATGTCTTTTAGAGGGGACATGAGGAGATTTTGATTCATGTGGATGTTTAGATTTATGAATTTGTACTTTGGCATCCAAAGTGCTTTTAGTAGTAATGGGATGGGTGCGAGCGAATGGATGATGTGGAGAGAATATGAATGGAGGGACAAAGGTAGGATTTTGAGGATGATGTACAGGTACGTGCCTTTGTTGATCCTGATTAGGGAACATGAGAGTGGGATAGTTATGATGGGTGACATGGATAGGTGATGGATGGATAATAGGATGAGATGGAGGAGGTGATTTCAGGATGTAAGGGCCCAAAATGGACTTAGGACCCAAAGTATCTGTGATGGGGGACAGGGGAACATAAGGACCCAAAATGGACAGAGCAGATGAAGGAGGAATATGGATGGTTTTTTTGAAGCGATATGATGGAGGAGGGGGGATGGCAACAAACGATCTGGTGGATTTATAGGAGGAGCCTCTTATCTTTTTAGAGGAGGATTGGGGAAGATGTGTGGAGGTTGTACCAACATTCTTGGATTGTGAGTTGCAAGTAGTACATCTAAGACCTGGTGTATACAAATGTTCTTTAGCTTGGATGGTCTCTATAATACCTTGCTCATGAAGGCCTAAACCTTTTCCTTGATAGTTCATTCTCTTGAGCATTCGATCTAGGACAAGATTTTTGTTATTCTGTAAGAACGATGTGCATCCATTATTAGGTGGAGGAGGATGGGTGGTATATATGCTCTATTTTTCTTCTACAAGGAGACCACCATGAATAAACATGAGAGGGCCAAGGGGATATAAACACGGTGTTGGGATGGGAGAGCTAGGCGATGATGGGGTAGTAGCATCCTGATCAGGTGGAGTAAGCGGTAAGGGATTAGGAGAGGAATTAGGTGATATGATAGGATTGGGGTTTGTGGTAGCAGGTGATAAGGGCTCATGCGATGGAGTGATTGGATTGAGAGTGTCAAGGGGATCATGGGTCAGAATGGATGAAGGAATATGAGCTTGAGATGGACTGGATGGGATTGTGGGATCTTGATGTGGAGGAGGGGGTATGGTGGTATGCTTTGGATCAAAATCTTGGCATGACTCATCTTGTGTGGGTGACGTGATAATAGTGTTGGAGGGACTCTTCAAGTGGGGGAGATGAAAGTATGGAGGATTCATGGGGTTCATGGAAATGGGTTTTAGTGCTACTAGGTGTGGGAGGAGTGGATTGGATTTGGGTATCTTCAATGGATTGGGTGGATCTAGGAGTAGAGGGAGTGGATTGGACTTGGGTGTCTTCGATGGATTCAGTGGCTCTCAGAGTAGGAGATGGGGTTTCAATGGATTCAGTGGGTTTGATGGTTTCAATGATTTGAGTAGTGCTAGGGGTGGTAACACAATGATAGGTGTGGTATGGAGAAGGGTCTCATCACTAGTGGGTTGGGGATGATTAAAGCTCAGATGAATATTGGATTGAAGGATATGATGGCATTGGTTCTGTTGGTCAGATTTGGGAAATATATATTTTTATTGTCTATTTGCAAAATTTTTGCTACAAAGGGGTGAATTTTCCCTCACAGAGGGGCAAATTTTCCCTTTTGCAGGGCAGATTCACCCCACTGCAAGGTAGATTTTCCCCACTGCTTTGTTGACTCTCTAAGTGGGTAGATGAGCTATTAGAATGAAGAGACGAGTGATTGAAATATGGTGTTAGATAATCAGATTTAGGAAATAGATGATTGGATTGGGAAAATGAATGATAGGAGTGGATGAATAAGCACTCAGAACTGGTAAATGATTTCTTAGAATTAATGGACTCTCAAGTCATAGAAATGAAAGCTCGAAATGAGTAAACAATTGATTAGAAAGGATGAAAAACTCTCAGAATGAGGAGATGGATGCTTGGAATGGATGAAAGATTACTCAAAATGAGTAAACGGATGATCGAAAGGGATGAAAGACTACTTGGTCAAACGAATGTTTGGAATGGTCAAACAGAGGTTTGAAATGGCTAAACGAAGGTTTGGAATGATTAAACAGAGGCTTGGAATAGGTTTTAGAGGTTTAGAATGAAAAAATAGAGGTTTGGAATGACAAAACGGAGGCTTGGGATGATTAGATAAAGGTTTGGAGCAATTAAACGATGGTTTAGAGGCTAAACAGAGCTAAACAGGGCGATTTTGACTATTGAGGAGGGAAAATTCACCCCACTGCAAGAAAATAGGAGGGAAAATTCACACCTCTGCAGTAAATAGGGGGAAAATTTTCCCCTCTACAGTGAATAGTGACTTGGTTTTAATGAAATTGACTATGGCAAGGACTTAAAATGACAACAATAAGGCCAATCTGTCAAAAAGTTTACTAGTTTCTCACAAGAAAACACTTTCAAACAAGCACAATCCTATGATTAGTGATAAGAGTATGGCTGATAAAAGGTCTTAATCTAGTATGCACAAGGTGTCTAAGGAGTCCTCGATATACTCTCGGTACGTGAGACACAACCGTGAACACCAACCCTTCACAAGCATGAGTTAGAAACCCTAATGAGATATTGAAAGGCTCAGACCAACTCTTCGTGTCTATCTAGGTATCACCCTAGATTCGACACTCGACCAATTACAATGCAACTAGATTGAGGTACATTTTTCTCTCTCCCCCTTTGTATACCCCGCCAGTACGCGTGGTTGGGATCATCCCTTGGGGTGATGAAATCCCCATGCAGGTCCCACTAAAAAGAAGACAATAATCATTTCCAACTACTCCCCAAGCTCACATGAAGTGTAAGGGGAAAGTGAAAACAAACTAATGCCCCTTTTGGGTAACACCAAAAGAGATAAACACAACAAACAATAGATATTACCCCCCTAATTAAACTATATTCCTAGATTAACAAAAAAGAGCACAAGGATAGCTTTGGAAATCTATGTAAACAAAAGTTCCTGCAAGCAAACATTAGTTGTTTTATCCTTCTTTCTTCATAAGAATATGCTGCAAAATGTTAGCAAAAACAACAATATCCTTGCAAAAAATAATGTTAGGGGGTTAAGATCTGAAAATAGTAAAAAAAAAAAGAGTAAAAACTAAGCTAAAATACTTGTTTTACCTCTCAAAATGTGTTATTTTGTGGCATATTCACCCCTCTGCAGTGACCAGGAGGGTGTCGTTGCCCCTCTGTAGTGACCAGGAGGGAAAATTCACCCCTATGTAGTAACTAAGAGTGCGTAGTCGCCCCTCTGCAGTAAACCAGGAGGGCATAGTCGCCCTTTTATAGTGAACCAGAGGGTGGGCATAGTTGAACTTTTGCAGTAGCAAGAGGGTGCAACCGCCTTTCTATAGTGAAATGTTAGCAAGAAAAATTCAAATATGGGACATAGCATCCCTTCTACAGTGAAACGTTAGTGAGAAAAATTCAAATCAAGGGCATAGTCACCCTTCTATAGTGAAATGTTAGCAAGTAAAATTCAAATCAGGGGCGTAGTTGCCCTTCTGTAGTGACCAGGAGGGTGTAGTTGCCCTTCTGTAGTGAAATGTTAGCAAGCAAAATTCAAATCAGGAGTGTAGTCACCCTTCTGTAGTGACCAGGAGGGCGTAGTCACCCCTCTGCAGTGACCAGGAGGGCGTAGTCACCCTTCTACAGTGACCAGGAGGGCGTAGTGCCCTTCTACAATGGCCATGGGGGCGTAGTCGCCCCTTTACAATAACCAAGAGGGCATAGTCACCCTTTTGTAGTGACTAGGAGGGCGTAGTCACCCCTTTGCAACAAAACAGAGGGCGTAGTCACCCCTTTGCGACCTACTCCTGCAAACAACTCAACAACAACAATTGTAAAATAGAGGAACCCGCTTGTGGGTCCCATTGGGCGTGCCAAAAATGTGATCCTAAATGTTAGTCCAGTTCCAACTATGCAAAATAACTAAAATGCAATGAGGAAAAACACAAAGGGACACCTCAAGATTAGCCTAAGGAATGATAAAGCAAAGAAACAAGATAAAATGAAGATTGTAATTTTCTTATACCTTCTTTGCTGCTGAAAACTCCTTGGTTGGCCCTTGATTTTGATTGCTTTGTGTGCTCCTTAGATGGTTGTTGATGTAGGATTGACAATAGGAATAGATGATAGTGCAAATGACTAAAATGGCTTGGCTAAATGAGTGAAATGCTTGTGAGTTGAGTGTTCAAAATGATAGCATTTAGTTGCAAAATGGCTAAGTTTTATCCTCCTCTTTTCTTGCCTTATAGGGGGGTATTTATAGAAAATTTTGAATTCTCTAGAGAATTCAGTGGTTGAGATTGCGCCACCAAGGTCAAGATGTAGGGCTATGGTGAGTTGAGGACTCACAAGCCCTCACATCTTGACATGTGGAATGTGAGATAACTCAAGATAAGATGATGTGTAGGTGATGTGGAAGGAGAGTATATGATGTGGAGGAAGGACATGTACCTTGGAAGTACATTGGGAGATGAGAAAATTCTTTGGAGGAATAAATATGAATTAAAAATTCACATGCTTGGGAGAATCTAGTGGATAAGAGAGGGTCTCCAAAAGGGTGGGAGTTTGTCACATGTGACTTGATGTGACAAGTCAAAGATTCTAGAAAATGCATGGGAAAAGGGGATTCTAGGAGGAATAAAAGTGAATTAAAAATTCACATGGGGAAGAGAGGAGCCTTGGATGAATAAAAAGGAATTAAAAATTCTTTGGGGGATGGGGAGAGTTGACCAAGGTGGCGATTGGGCTTGCTTAATCAATAGTGGAATGATAATTAGGGGTTAATGAGGATTAGAAACCAACATGCAAAAGTTGGAGGATGTGACACATCCTAATCAATGATTAGACATGTGAACATCTAATGAAGAGATTAGGAGATGGATTAAATAAAATAATGTGGTGTCAAATTGATGGTTCAGAATAAATATCATATTACTTGAGTGAAATGCAAATAATAGCTAATAATAATACAGTAAAAAGACATCACAGGTTCAATGGTGAAAACTTGGCAAACAAGAAGTTCCTTGGATGAAAACCTGTGATGAAAACACGGTAATAGATGTCATGTGTAAACCATACTATCCATTCCATGTCCCTTCCACTTCCTCCATCCTCCATTCCTTCCTGCCTGGTTGGTTTCCTTCCTATTCCTTATCCACATCCATCTACTTTCTTTGTCTATCCATCATGCTACCATCAGTATCCCTTCCTTATCTAGGCATCCTACCTTCATTCATCAAACTCCCTCATCCACCCATCCTATCCTCCTCTAGCTATCTCCTTTATCTTCCCATCCACTCATCTTTTTCCCCTTTTTTCTTATCACATATGACATATCTAGAGTGGGGGCATCTAATTCCTTTATGACATAAGTCCTTGGAGACATCATTCATTGATCCTATCTAACTTTTCATCTTCCCATCCTTATCCTCCTATTCCTCCATCCAAACAATCCCTTCCGTCTCCCCATCCTTGTCTTCTTATCCATCCAAACAATCCTTTTAACCTCCTTATCCTTATCTATCCTTCTCCCAAGCATGTGAATTTTTAATTCACATTTATTCCTCCAAGGAATCTTTTCATCTCCCAATGTACTTCCAAGGTACATGTCCTTCCTCTACATCACCTACACATCATCTCACCCTTAGCCACTTCACATTCCACATGTCAAAATGTGAGGGCTTGTGATTCCTCAACTCACCTTAGCCCTTCATCTTGGTCTTGTTGGATAAATATCAACCATTGAATTCTCTAGAGAATTCAAATTCCTCTATAAATACCCCCTCCTCTAAGGAAAAAAAAGAGAACACTTAGTCATTTTGCAACCTTATGCTATCATTTTGTGCACTCATTTAACCATCCATTTTAGTCATTTTGTATTTTCATCCTATCATCTACTTAGTCTTGCATCTAGCTACATCAATAGCCATCTAAGGAGCACACAAAACAATCCAAAATCAAGGGCCAACCAAGGAGTTTTAGCTACGAAGAGAAGGTATAACTATTTTCAATCTTTTTCATCTTATCTTTTGTATTAACAATTCCTTAGGCTAATCTTGATGTGTCCCTTTGTGTTTTATTTCATTGCATTATTTATTTATTTTTGCATATTTACGGTTGATAAACATTTAGGATCACACCTGCATACAAACAAACGTCAAGTAACATGTAGATCTCCATTGCAGACACACCATGAAAGGAAATCGTGAGGTAGCAAGGCACTCGCAAGTGAGTGATGCTACTCTGTCCTTTCATCGAGACTCACTAGCAAACACATTAGAAACCATAGCAACATAGCATCACAACATCACCACATATAATATTAAAGAAAACCATAGCATAACCAAATAATATAACCACCACATAATGTATCATCAAACATCATAGTAATGTCAAATGTAGAAAAACAACCAAACTATGAATCTGCACACAACCAATTTAGAGAACTAATCACCATCACAAACCAAGTATCAAACCAACACATAAGAGTATCAAATAATATCAAAGAGTATCAACAACATGAGGGGTATTACATGTTGGTTCTTCGAATGAATTTCCTATTATAAATGATTTTTGGAAGTAAAGGGGGAGAAAGATAACTGAAAGTAACACTTAAATCTAACAAATGATTCACTAAAACTTATGAAATTCGAACACTATCACTCACAACAATCTCTCTATCACAATAGCCCTCACAATTTCATCGGTACATACTTCCATCAGTAATTTGTATGGAGATCTATAACTAAATACAACATACAACCTGAAACTATGAAATTATGAATACAAATTCACAACATCAAGACATATAAGGATTCAAATTTTAATCATAAAGACATCAAATTGCTATTATAAAAATGATACAAGAGATGAGAAGAACTCTTTTGCTTTAATATTGAAACTGAAAGAGTGTTTGGCCTAAAATCTAATTACAAAATTGCTTACAAAACTCTCTGCATGTACAAGAGAGGAAGCAACAATAATCTAATCTCCCCAAAACTCTAAGTTTTCTCCAATTATATATATCCAAAACTCAATTTCTGAGCTTAGAAGAGATGTTGGAAAAAAGATCCAAAAAACTACTCCAAACTACAAAAGAAGAGCATAAATTTTCTCTTTCCAAGATGTCTATCTAATGAAGCTTCAAAATCAAGCTCAATCCACTCCAAAACTAGAAAAAAACAAACCCAGTTTAGCTGTCTTTTTATGACTTCGCCCAGGAAGAAAATCCACCTTCACAAAATTGCTAAAAATAGCAAAAGATAAAAACAATTTATAAAACATTGCTTTATCTTTGATTTTATAAGATTTTGCAGTTTTATTACAAAAATAAAGCCCACCTTATCCTATTTTTTTTCAATTAAGATTTTAAGGAACTCTTTGCAAAAAATAATAACTTTAATGCTCCAATTACAATTGATTTTTCTCTAAAAAATCATAAAAATACAAGGAATGGATATCTATTATTGAGTTTCTCAATTGATTTCTATAAAATCAATAAAAAATAAACCCTAAGCATATCATATGAATGCTTTCTTATTTGGTTTTGATATAAAAAATTATAAAAAGATATGTTCCATCACATATAATCACTTGACTTAAAGGACTTAGGCAAAAATAAAGGGCCTAAAATCATCAGTTGAATCTTCCTCCAAAGTCTTAAAATAAATCAAAGTTTCAAATCCTAAGTTCATCACATATGGAAAGGAAAATACAAAGACACAAAGGTATTAGTCATGGTATTTTATTTATTTATTTTTAACTCAATGTGATAAAAGCCACCATTCGAATTGGGGCAATGAGGTAACCCTAAAACAAAACTCTTCAATCTCTATTCTTCTCATATCATTTTACACTCTTTGATTTTGGAGAAGACTCTCTACTAGAAAACTAGGGCGCCACCATGGTAGGGTTTAAAGCCAACTTTCTATGAAACTTCTATAGGAAAAATATATGGGCAATTTCCTTCTTATAAAATATGCAAAATTCGTTCTATCTCCTCCATTTTGAGTCAATTTGTAAGCCTCTCAGTCGCGGCTATGGCTATTTTCTGATACACTTTCTCTTGTTTTCTTCTGTTGAAATCTTTCCCACTCTGAGGCCACCATTACTTGAACTTCTGAAGCTCATTTCTGAAGGTATTAAAACATATTTTCTTCACAAAAAAATGTGGGTAAGTTTCTATCATTTGAATCTTGCACCATTTCTTAATTTTCTGCAAAAAATGCTTAATTTGAGCTCAATAGTTACAAATTATATGAGTATTTTTGTTTCCTCTAGGAATTTTGTTTTCAGGTCCTATACTCCATGGATGCAGCTATGAGAATGTAATTGGGTTTGCATTCTTATGGCATTTCAATTTCAAAGCTGGACAAAAGATTCACTGCCCTTCTTTCACCATGCTTGATACAATGAATGATATGCAATTTGTCTCCATGCTTTAAGGCACTGTATTTTCCTGTATTAAGCCCCACTACCCCTTCAATTGCAGTGAATAAGTATTTTGATATTTTTGAAAAAATATTCCAAACTATGAACTTGGTCAGTGAAATATTTAAAGGGTTTCTTTTGTCTTAATGTTTTCTAATTTTTTTTTTCAAAATCTCACAAACGCAGATCATACTTTTCGAGATATGATGAAATGTCAACTAACCCAATTGAAAATCTATATTTTTCATTCTTGTAATTCCACCATTTTATTTTAGAAAAAAAATCAATGTAGCTCATTTTGCATTAGTATTCTCCTCTTGTCATTGCTTTCAGAAGGCAGATTTTACTCCACTTAGCATTCTTTTTTGGCGATGAAAATAGATAAGTTGCTCAAATGGTATCATGTATATGTCAACAATTGTTTTATTTGTGCTCCTTATAATTGTTCCTGCAGCTAAAGGCATCCTGTAGCTCTATATTATAGCTTCATGCTACTCTTCATGCATTTTTTAATTTAATTGAAATAGCTGAAATTGATATGAATACTGTTCAATAACACACAAAATATCTTGAAATGTATAATATTTACTGGAGGATGTCTTTGAGGTTGCTCAAAAAATTTCAGTTTGCAACTTTGATTCGTGAACCTCATATATATGCATGTTCACTATCACCATCTATGAACATGAAACACTTGTTGCACCAGGAAAGAACACCTCGAAACAACATGAAAAATTATGAACAAAACATCATATGGCAGAAAAAATGCACTCAATTTGTTAGTATTAAAAATTTTCAACATGGAAATTGATGCATTTTATTTGGTTATGCATCTAAATTGAGCTCCTTGTTCACTTACGATTTCATTTCATCGCTTCTCAGATTTGATTGTTATGAGTGGCTAATGCATTCAATGCTTCCATAGTTGATAAATGTGTTTACATTCCTTCCTAAATTGCTCATATGAGCATGGTGATTTTATCACTTTACTCAACCCTCATTTGTATGTTGAGGGGAAACATGTTGAGCTCTACCCTTGTGGGAGCCCATTTTACTCCACATGCTTTTATGTATTCATGAAATGATCAGCTACATGAATTTTCCTATACCTGCACAGGACACAAACAATGTTAACATAAAATAATGAAGTTTAAAAAGTTTCTTGATGTGACATTTCATTTTTAGGCTCTCATTATTGCACTCTTCATTTTTAGCTAATTCCATGCATTGCAAGCAATGAATTATATCTCTGTTGGTAGAGCATTTAGTGTAGCTCATATCCAGAGGTCTAACAGTCCCTTTTACATGATGCAAGTTTACTCAAAAGTGGAAGTACGGATGAGACAACTGCAAGAACATCAATTGAAGATCGAGAAACATGCAATGATGGATATTTCTTACTTTATTGCTTATTACTTTATCTTCAGTTGTATAATTCTTTCCTTGTAATGAATTGTTTTGGCTATCTCCACGACTTGTGTGGGCTTTAAAATTCTCTTTTCATTTCCATTCTGAAAAGAAATGCATCAAAATGAAAAAAATGTACAATCATTTGTATTTGCAAACAAATGAAATACTGTAATGTGAATAAGCATTGTGAAATAAATGAAAGCAATTTTTATGCTTAATCATTTATTTATTCTATTTTTTACTTCATTTATTTTGCAAAGCACTGAGCAAACTTTTTTGAAATTTTGTTCACTGAAAAAATTTGCATAACTGAAACTTCATAAACCTAATGCAACAACAATTTAAGCACATGCAAAAACTAACTAAACTTTCACTTTAAAGTGAAACAAACTAATCAACTTTTCCAAATGAGTTGAAGTGAAAATTGGCAACATGTACCATAAGAGGTTGTGCACCCTCTATTCCAAGACCTTTTTGTACATGCTCAATTACAAGATGTGTCTCATGCTATAAAAGAAAAAGAATTTAACATGTATGAGCTCATATATATATATATATTCAATTTCAAATTTAATTAAAGTTATTCACAATGTATAATTTCTAATTGAATTTAACATAATAAAAAGTTTAAATTACCATGATATTTGGCTACTCTACATGTCCTCCTTGAGGTGTAACTATGACTGATTCAGGGCAGAAAGTGACAATAACAAAGTCCTACAAGGTCAAGTTTAAAGCATGTACTTGAATTAGGTTAAAATATATATTCAAGTTTGCACATTTTGTGTAGAAACTTTTTAAAACAACTTGAAATTTAGATGAATCATGAGTAGCCACCACATCTAATGTATTTCTGATCCCCATTCTCATTGTCATGTCAACCTAGACATACATATAGACATTTATTTCACTTATAATATTTACAAGTGTACATGCACATTTGATATACAGTGAATTCAAAATTGTCATAATTGTAAAGTTATAATAATGTAAGTTAAATAATTCACAATATAAATGTACCTACCCCTAATCTAAGACACTCGATAGTGGATGGGCACTCAATAATTCCTCAAGTGGAATCAATGTGGAAGTCAACTGAGTCCCCTAAAACAAGATTATTTAAAACATATGTTCATGATTGAATTATAAATTAAAAAGTCAAGTTAAAAAATTATTTCATATATAATTTAAAAAATTGAAATCAAAATACCCCATGAGGGATGCCAACTTTGACTATTGTCAAGTGTTAAAATCCGTAAAACAGATTATAACCCAGAATCAATTGAAAGAGTTAGAAACATAAAATATAAATGAAAAAGCAATTGAAACATCATAACAACGATACCAAGATATTGATGTGAAATGCTCGAATGGAAAAATAGCATCAGATAACTATCTCTAATATCGAATGAATAAACAAGCTAAGTAGCATGCTTATATAGACTAGAGAGAGGGAGGAGGTGGCAACACCGACCAACGAGGAGCAACCATCTATCGTACTAAAGATAGTAAAGTATCTTCCCAAGATAGCTAATGGATGCTCACATGTAGGAAGGTGACACCTCATAATCCTCTCACCTAATTAAACATGCTTTATTAACCTAAGCAAGCTTAAATAAATGTGTAGGAAAAACCTTATAATAAGGAATAAAAAATGTACACTAACACCCCCCCTTAAGAATAGCTTAGTTGGGTACAGAGATGGGTCCCAAAAAATCAAGCCTGATGAGGTACCCATGTACAATGAAATCCCTCCCAAACAGAAGTAGCCCTCCCCCACAAAAGAGAGGACGCCCCCCCATAATAGACAACGAAAGAAAGAAGGAGCTAAGAAGCCCCCTAAAAGGAGGACACCTGTCGCACCCCAAGAAAATCTCACAAATGAATGAACTTGCTCTCAGTGAAGGGTTTGGTGAAGATGTCAGTTGTTTTATCTAATGTCAAACAATACCGAAGATCAAGAACCTACTCATGAATCAGCTCCCGAATGTAGTGCATGTGAATCTCAATGTGTTTGGTCTGCTGATGATGGCCTAGATTGTGAGAGATCTGAATAGCACTCTAGTTGTCACAAAAGATGACTGTAGGCTTCTAGAAGGAAATTCCAAACTCAGTGAGAATGTGTTGAAGCCAAATGGCCTAAGTAGCAGCATTAACTGCTCCTCGATACTCAACTTCTGTAGATAAAAGAAAAATAGCAGATTGCTTCTTGCTCGACCAAGAAATCGAACCAGAACCAAGAGAGAAGCAATACCCTAAAGTATACTTGCAATCTTGAGAATCGCCTGCCCAATTTGAATCTATGTATCTCACCAAGTCAATATCCACGCCTGTTGTATAATGAATCCCATAACTGTGAGTGCCCTGTACATAGTGAAGAATCCGCTTAGCGGCTTTCCAATGCAGCTCATGTGGCTCCTGCATGAACTTGGAGACCAAGCCCATGACATAAGAAATATCAGGCCTCATGTGAGTCAAGTATATGAGACTTCCAACCAATTCACGATACAAGGTAGCATCTACCAAAGGTGAAGAACAAGAAGCCTCAAGTTTGACCCCTAATAGAAATGGAGTTGTCGTAGGCTTACAATCAGCCATGCGAAATCTGGAGAGCATATCAAGAGCATACTTGGGATGAGAAAGAAAGATACCAGCCAAAGAGTATGTAATCTCAATTCCTAAGAAATAGTGAAGAAGACCCAAGTCAGGCATTAGGAAATGATCATGAAGGGTAGTTTTTACTACCTTGATGGTGGATGAGGAACTCCTTGTAATCAACAAGTCATCAACATAGAGAACAAGGAAAGTGAGAGTATCATCTTGCTGCAAAATGTAGACATTTGGATCAGAATGGCACCGAGTGAACCTAACTAATAGAAGAAAGGAGCCCATCTTGGCATACCAAGCTCGTGGGGCCTATTTAAGGCCATAGAGAAACTTTCGAAGTCAGTAGACAAGTGAAGGATCCTAGACGAACCCCTATGGTTGCTCCATATATATCTCCTCTTGAAGGTCACCATGAAGAAAAGTACTCTTCACATCCATCTAATGAAATTCCCAGCGATGGGCTGCAGCAATGGCAAGGATAAGTTAGATTGAATCATCTTGGCAACTGACGCAAAATTCTCAGAGGTCAATCCTAGGAACTTGGGAGAATCCTTTTGCGACCAAGTGAGCCTTATGTTTTTCGACTGACCCATCTGTAGCAAATTTTGTTCGATAGACCCACTTGCATCGAACAAGTTTTCTTCCCTTAGGAAGTGGGACTAAATCCCAAGTATGGTTCCTTTCCAAGGAACTGAACTCTTCCTGCATAGCAGCATCCCACTTGGGGACACCAGAAGCTTCCCTGAAGAATTGTGGATCAAAAGTTGAAGCAAAGAAGAGATGAGGAGCCTGCTCAAACTGTGACCTTATTCTTCTCGTATCTAAAGGATCACCAATCCAATCACCTGCTGACTCCAAAGTCTGACGAGCCCAAAGAGGCCCAATGGTAGGAGAATCTAGAGGATAATCATCATCCTTTGAATGATGACTAAGAGAGGAGGAAGATGAACCCTCATCATCGCCATCTGAAGTGGAGGAAGAAGATTCCTCGGGAGGATTAAGATCCTCAGAAGAACAATCATCATGAAGTCGCAATGTCTCCATGGGAATGAAGGATGGAGAAGTGGTAGAAGAAGTATCTTCCTCAAACTGAACACTCCTCTCAATGAAGAGCTCATGTGTGGTAGGGTGGAGAAGCCTGTAGCCTTTGACACCATCTGGATAGCCAACAAATATGCAAGGCCTACTCTACGGATCCATTGCCTTATGTTTCTCTACTAGAATGTGGGCCCATGCAGGAGACCCAAACAATCAGAAGTGCTTGACTGTGGGTTTCCAACCGGTCCAAGCTTGAAAAGGAGTTACCCCCTTCACAGCTCGGTGAGTAACCCGGTTCTAGATATAACATGCACAGTTGATGGCCTCTACCCAATACTGAGGTGCCAATGATTTGGAGTGGATCATACAATTGGCCATTTCCTTCAATTACCGATTCTTTCATTCTGCAACTCCATTTTGTTGTGGACTGTAGGGAACTGTGTGCTGAGGATTAATACCCTCTGAGGCACAAAACTGCTCAAACCTCTAGTTGACATATTCACCGCCATTATCAGTGTGTAGAACCTTGACAACCTTCCCAGATTGTTTCTCAGCAATTGCTTTAAATTCCTGAAAAGACTCAAAGACTTCAAACTTTTGTTTGAGAAAATATACAAAGGTGTATCAGGAAAGATTGTCAATGAAGGTAAATACATATCTAGCTCTACTCAATGAAGGATACTGAAATGGACCAACCAAATCACTGTGTACTAACTCCAAGAGTTGTGTGGCTCTCCATGCTTTTCCTTTGTCAATTTTTTCTTTAGGATGCTTTCTGAGAATGCAACCTTGACAAACTCCATCAGAGAATCGAATAGAAGGAAACCCTATAACCATGTCATGCTGACTGAGCTGCTACAAGTAGCGATAGTTCAAGTGCCCAAACCGTTGATGCAACAAATGACTCACCTCATCTGAGTGAGTGAGCAATGCTAGTGAAGGAGAATCAGGAACTGTGATAGGTCGAAATAGGTGCTAGAAAACAAGCAACAAGTTAAAGAGCACAAATAAACAACTAAACAACCTACACTTCGAGATTAGCCTAAGTTGGAAACAAAACAAGACAAAGCCACAAAATGGAACTTTATACCTTGCGTTGAGTCGATCCTTTGGTTGGCCCTTCGATCTTGAATGTGTATGCTCCTTAGATGACAAAAGATGTGTGATATGAGATGCAAATGATGCTTGGAAACATGAAAATAGCTAAGTCTGGATTGAGAAGTAAAACTGCAAGAGTTTGGCTACACAAAATGATCTCTCCCAAAATGAGAGAAAAGAGGGGGTATTTATAGGATTTTTGGGAAATCCTAGGGGAAATGGGCGGTTGAGATTGATCCACCAAATACCAAGATGTAGGGCTAAGGTGAGTTGAGAACTCACAAGCCCTCACATCTTGACATGTGGCATGTGATGAAGCCCTAAAAGGTGAAGTGTACATGAGGTGGAAGAAAAAGGACATGACATGGAGGGGGTACAAAGTACCTTGGGATTGGACAAGATCTCCTCATAAAGGAGGTCCTTGTCCCCATGTGGGTGAGAAGACATGTGAGAATTAAAAATTCCTCAAATATTCTCATGGGGATGGGAGAAAGAGTAAAGAATAAGTAAAGGACATGTGGGGAGAAGTGAAGGAATTAAAAATTCCTTTTAGGTGCCTTGGGGGATTAAAAGGTGAATTAAAAATTCACATGGGGAAGGGAGATGCCTTGTCAAAAAAGAAAAGCATTTAATAGGGTTGACTCAAGGACACATGTCATAAA
>VDFB02330641.1:0-15906 GCA_007258455.2 Sequoia sempervirens
CAAAACACATCAAACAATATTGTTTCAAAGTACAACAGAAATAGTGATAAATGACAGAAGAAAACCTGGAGTCCTTCGTCTGAAGAAGAATCCCTTCTGAAACCTCCTTTCGAATTCCTCCTGCACCTCCTTCTCGATCGCCTCCTGCCGCTCTCTTTTCGAATCTATCTATCTTCAAATCAATTATTTTCTCCAAAGTTTTCAACAAAAATTCTTTTCTTTTCTTTTTATTTTTCTTTTCCAGATCCCCAAAAAAAAAATAACAGAGTAGAACTTCTGTGTGTCAAAATAACTCCCTCATGAAAATAATAAAATAATCAATAAAATCAATAAAGCTTCTCTGCTTTCTTTCCAAAGCTCTCCCTTTTCTGGTTGGTCCTTTTCTCAGCTTTTAAAAGCATAATTTATCTACAATTTTAATTAAAAATAATTTATTTAATTCAGATATTATCCTCACATGATTTTCTAATTTAATATTAGTAAAAAGATAATATCTAATTATTCTCAACAATATTAATTTAATTTAATTTCTTGCATTTTAATTAATTAAATACCTTTTAATTTACAATATATTTAAATTTAATATTTTTCTAACTCGCAATTAAATCAAATAACAATGCAACATTAATTAATTATTTTATGAAATACGATTAATTAATTAAACACTAACCAAGAATTAAATAAATACTCAACAGTGAAACTACATACAAGACAAAGACAAAACTTCAGTCATAACACAACGACTCACAACAGACGACGGACTTGGGACGGGGACACTTCCAAACCTACTCCCTTTTTCAACATTTTTCCCATTGGGTTAATTTTATTGCTCGCCTTGTCCTACCGAAGCAGGTGGAATCGAGACTTATTCCTACTAACTCACCAAGATTCACACAACTAAACGCCAAGTAGCACATGTATATATATATATAATCAAACATCCTATTGTGAGGAGGAATTGTAGTGTAGTAGGGCACTCGTGAACGAGTGATGCTACACTATCCTCTCACCTAATCTATTCTAACAATTACAATATCAATGATGAACTAACATTTCTAACCAAATTGATCATAGGATAACATGATACTTAACTACTGCATCATTACTAATTATTAAACCATTGCATTATAATATTGAATTCAATAACATCACCATAGAATCATCACATTGACATATAAACATTAAAGAGAAATCATTACATAATAAAATAATCCAAACCCTACATACAAAACATCATAAATCATAGTCATAATATCAATTGTAGCAATCAACTAAACTATGCATCCGCACACACCAAATCGATGAATCAATCACCATCGCAATTCAGTATCACACTAACATATACAGCAATAGTAGTAAATAGTAATCGTAGTAAACACATGTAGCATACACAGAAGTTTTCTGCCCCACCATTGTGGTTTGACACTAGACTGTAGCTAAATGATGTTTGAAAGGAAGTTTGGAGGTGATTGTTATGGCTAGTGGCATGTTCCTCTTCAAGTTCACTTGCAAGGATAATATTTTGCCAATTCTCACCATAGCCCCTTGGATATATGACAAACCCAATTTATCTTCAAGTGTAGATGGAAACTAAGCTTTGACCCTATTGTAGATCTAAATAAAATAGCCCCTATTTGGGTCAAGATCCCTAGGATCGCTCTCAAGTTCTAGGATGAAGTGGTGTTTCAATAAATTGGTAATTCTATTGGACACTTTATTTCAATGGACAACACAAAAAATAAGTATAAGTTTGTGTTTTCTTGTTTATGTATAAATATTGATATTTATAGGACTCCTCCTAATTTAATCATTCTTAATTCTAAGTTTTTGAAGTGGTCCCAACCAATTCTATATGAAAATTCTATGGTCTTCTATCAAAATTACTCAAAAATAGGACATTTAATCATTGATTGCAAAGCCCCCTTGAAGCAAAATAAAAAATTATTAAAGAGCCTTTGGTTACAACAATGGATGGCTCATAGGGTTACCATTTCAAAGATGGCACCCTAAATATCCTCATCTCCACTTTGAAACATGATAACAATAAAGGAGTTAAGATTGGTCTACCTAAGAAGAAGACCTCTAAAGCTTTGTCCCCTATTAGGAAAGAAAGCTCTATAAGAGGAGCTAGATAGCTAATTGACTTGCACCCAAATGTTTTAAGGATTAAGGCCCCCTCACCCCCTATAATGGAAGAAAAAGAAGAGGGGGAGATAAATAGTGAATACCATAGATATTAGATCTCAAAGATGACCTCCCCTCAACCTATTGAAGCCTTGCAATATGTAACATAAATAAAGATAAATACACCCAACACCCTTATGAAATATAGCATTTCACTCTCTCTGAGAGAATTGTTACACCTCGTTGTGCGTTTACCTATTTACTATTACTATGATTGGTTAAAATATTGAATATATGAATGTTTTTGCAATTCTAATTGGAAAGCATGTGCTTGTACTTTGTTTAAATTGTATTATTGAAAAATTTAATGCAAGAAAGATATTGCCCATAGGAATTCCCCCTTTTCCTCTTCTTTCGTGACTTCACAACCCTCGATAATGTCCTCAGTTCCTCCTATTGTTCCTAGCTCAAGAAAAGGAAAGGCACCCATGTCATGGAAGTATAAATCACAAGTTTTCTAACTCCCAATTTTTCCCACTATCCCCTGACCCACCCTCTATAGTAAGGGGAAGCAGGCACTCAAAGCTAGCTCTTCTTCTATTGTTCCTACGTCTCAACCTCTAAGGCATCCTTTCATTCCTCCACCTACTTCTAAAGTAGAAAAAAGAAAGGGACCTAAAATCGAAGTGCCCATCTCTATTTTTGTTCCTCCTCTTACATCCCTCCTCAAGAGACCACTCCTCTATTGGCAACGACTGTGGAGACTACTCCTTCGATGGAACAAGATACCCCAAAGTCCTCTTGTTAAATTAGCATAGCATTCAAATTTTATTCTTCAAATTGTTAGTAGACTCTTTAGTGTTTCTACCAAAAAGCTCTATTTTTGGACCATACGAGACTACAACATGTCACATGGATGTTTGTGCATCATGATGTAGTCCTCAGCTGAGAGCTAGTCAGCTTGCTCATGAGACCTTTGAAGCCTACTCTTTTGGTCTCTAAAATCCTTATCTTTCAAAACATCATAAAACATAAAATATAGTCAAAACTCTTGTCCTTTCTTCCTTTGTCACCTAAGCTTTTCCCTTGAGGTAGCGGAGGAACACTCACCCCTTGAGGACGATGGGTGGTGTCATTTTTTCTCCTCTATAGGGAGGTAAATAGAGATCCAAGTTTGAATCTCTTGAATGAGAGGGTGACAAGTGTCACTCTCTCATTCATCCCTCAAGCTCAAATCCACACATGTGCTCACACCTAAGTGATATTTTGGGGGATATGAGAGGGTTTGGAGTGTGTTTCACTCTAACAAGAAATTCCTCTCACCATTAAGAGGAGGTGGGTGAAATTTGAACACTAAAACTCTTGAGTCATTTCTCATAAATGAGTTTGAAAGACTCCACACTCTACCCTTTCCCCTCGAGTTTACCTTGACCCACTCGTTGCATCATCCTCCCTTTCGATTGTCGGGACCCCCATGCTAGAGAGAAGGTGGTTAGCATGAGTTGTATCCGGAGCCAAGGGAATTATGAGGTATAATATCTATAGCCTTAAATGAGACCCCCAGCCCCAAGTACTTAATCTAGGGTCCTAAAAAACATGATTATATCCTAAAATAAGTTTTTTAATCCCTCTTAAACTCCCTTTAAAGAGAGTACAAATTTTGGACTTAATTGAGTCTCCCATCACTTAATACCACTTACAACATATAATAACATGACTTCACAAATAATTAAAACACAAAACACAAACCACACACAATTCACAAGCATTAGATCCTCATAACCACAAGTTCTACACATGACCCATAGTCCTTAACCCTCAAAACATTTCCTAGGTTCTAAGGTCTCATTTAGAAATTAAAAATAAATAAACCACAAACATAATATTCACGACCCTTAATGCTAACCCACACCTTGACTCATTTTTCATTACACAAGGTCACATTCGATAACTTCAACCAAGTTAAGTATTGGCAAGGGTTTGAATGGTTCTCCCTTCTTCCTATTAACATTCATCTCATATGCATTTTTCTTGATATATAATCAATTAAATAATCATGATAATCACCTACTCACAATTTCAATAAGATTCAATTCAATTGTTAGTGGATATGAATATATCTATATATAATTTTTTACCTTCCTCAAAATTGTAGGATAGGAATTTGAATCTTTCTTTAACAATAATGAGATTCTAGCCTTAATTATTTAACTACAATATTTAATGGGCCCTTAAACAATCACTTATTACTAAATATCATCATGTGGCCTGATATCCAATGTACACAACTTACCTTGTTAGTTCACCTTAGGTATACTTATTGGTTAGCATTTTCTCGTTTTGTCATTGATGATGTTTGACCGATAATCCTTTTTGAACTTTTTTGCAATCTTCAAAGGTCCAAGTTCATTCCCAAATATTATTCTTTTCTAAACAACACAAAACACATTAGAAAATAATCTGTACTAAAGTTAGGTACACACCATTCCCTTGCTTGTATCAATTTATTTTTTTTAGCTCATGCTACTTGCATACATTCCTAACAGGTTTGTTAATCAACATTTAGTAAGGCACATTTACTACAATAGTCATTTAAACTAGACAATACAACAATTACATTAAGCATATAATCTGGTACAAACATTAATGGTCTTCTATACCTATAGAACCTGAATATATATAACTTTCTCAATTCCACACACTCATTCAATCATAATGTTCTAAGAGAATAAAAGTAGAGATTTACCCAATCTTTCTGTTAATGATTCCATTACTATATCATATTTAAACAATATTGGTCAAGACATCAAATGGTTCACTAATCCAACATAATTGAACTTATTAAGGAGTCACAAAAGTTATAGACGAGGTTGGGCCTCATAATATTCCACATATTTAACTCCTCTTGGATTGAATCCCTTAGCCCATTGATGTACTTTACCACTTCTTATCTCCCTCATCATGATGTCCTGACCTAATTGTTAACAAATAGAACTTTTTAGTGTATTCCTTCATAGTAATGTTCCTTTGTCACAAATTGTGCAACTCCTATAGCAACTCTATAGCAACTCTAACTCATAGTTGACGAGAATGAACTTGGATTTGAACATATCAACCATCTAGTCCCACTTTCTAGTGCTCAACTAGACTTATTCCCACCATATTATAATATAAAATTTTATCTTAGTCTTCAAAAACTTCACCCTATTGAGGTCCACAATATCCTCATACTAAAAATGATCCTTTAAAGTAGTGATCTAATCCATCTTTTCCTTGAGATCCAAATTTATAAAATATTTTCGGATGTTCACTTTAGTCATCTTACCAGTGTTAATTATGGCCCATCCTCTCTTAGTTTTCCTCTTCACTTCGACCAGATTCTATATGATTTTCCTCGTATTCCTCATCACTTTTCTTGGCCCTAGGGTTAGGGTTCCTCGAACAATATTTCTCAAATGCATTCATCATGTTCTACATTTATTTCAAAATCTCATACATCTCCTTCTATTGACAACATTAATAACACCTCACCCTTTTTGGTATTTGTATCCTTGACTCAAAAACTACCATTGGGTCAATGATTTGTCCATATTAACCCCTTATAAATTTTCTCACAATCAATACTTCTATTTGCAACCCTCTTTCCAACTACCCTATCTCATTAAATATTATTTAATTATTGTAAAGCATCAAAAAATCATGGCGCTTTCTTTGTTTACTTACACCTTATTTTACATCACCACTCTCTATCCCTTTTTTATCAAACTTGAATCATGAAATTTTGCATCAATTAGGTTCACCTACTTCCACACCAACACTAATTATTATCGATTCACCCTCGCCTCATATCAACTAATGTAGTCATATAGTTTAAGGGTCCCATTAGGACGAGATCTAGCCATGTATCCTAGTGTAACACCCCTCCATTTTGTGCTATGTTGATTAGACAATGTTTTCCCCATCTTATGCTTTGTTTCTAATAACTCTTGAATTAAGGTGTTTGTTTATTGTTTGATTGCTCTCTGTTAAGTGACGTGAATGTTATAATTTGATGTAATTGTATTTTATTATGAGGTTATCATTATGGCATGTTTTAGATTAGCATAGTATGTACTTGAATTAATGATGCCTTGTGTTTTGATTATGTTAATGATGTAAGCTTTGTCAGTCTTGATGTGACTGTATTGGTGAAGAGAACAGTATTGCATCACTCGCTCACGAGTGCCCTGTGATTTTTGTGATTCTCTCTTCACGGTGTGAATAATTTATTATATATATACATGTGCGACATTTGCTTGTTTGCAAGATTGCAGGTACCGGACATTAGCTTCACCTGGTTTCACAGGTCTGAGCGTGTCCACTACTCAACAGTAATATTGGGAGATAGTATCGGGTTACCTAGTCATACCTTTACCCTAGTACAGTGTGTCGTCAGTTTGAACTTGGTCTTAGTTTTATTATTATTGTTCTGGGTATTTTATTCTTGTGCAAATTTAATTTAGATTAAATGTGTATTTAATTTTAAATATTTAATTAAATGAATTATTGTTGTGAGGGCTCTAAAATAAATAAATAAATAAATAAATTTATTTTGGTTATGTTGATTGAGTAAATTTTATTATTAAAAATAAATGGTAATTAAATAAATAAAAATATTTAAATTGGTTGCAATTAGTAAATTGTATTATTATATTTAAATGCATGTGAATGGAAAATATCTAAATTGTTGAGAGAAAAGATATTTTAGATATTTTGTTTAAGATAACTGAGAGTTAGAAATTTGTGATCTAATTGTTGAAAATTCATTCACGGAGAGGATTTTGGGAAAAGAAAATAAAAGAAAAAGAAAGTTGTTTCACGGGAAAAAAGTGGAGGATGGGTTGTGAAAAATTGGTGAGGAAATTGTGGATCTCTCAGAGGAAATTGTTTTAAAATTATTTTGTTGTAGAATTCTTGGCTGTGTTTTTGGTTGTGACTTCTGGAAGGAGACAATTGCATTGAAGAAAGCTTTGGCTACATTGAGAATTGAAATTATAGAGAAGGTTGGCAACATTTTCTTGAGGCAACATTCTTCTGTAACAGGTTCTTTACTGTTTTTGTGAAATTTGAAATTAAAAAGTTATTTTATTACTATAATGCAAATTGGAAATGTTTTATGAAATGATTTTTCAATACTGTAGAAGTTCTTGTTTCCTTCTTTTAAAAGATTGCCGTGAAAATGAAACCTCTGTAGAAAATTATTAAATCCTATGTGTAATTTGTTTATTCGAAATAGATTTATACAGGAGGAAATTATAGTGGAATTATTGAACCTCTGTTGAATTTAAATCAAATCTTAGAAACCTCTTCCTGTGAAAACATAATTTGTTCTTCTGTAGAAAGTGGTAAATTACCGTAAAGATTTAGATCCTTGTAGGGAATGATTTTAAACAATAGAAAATACAAATAAAAGTATTTGAGGGATTAGAAAAACCTCTGTAAGATTGAGGATGAAATCCTCTGATAGATTTAAAAAAAATTGGAAACCTCTGGTAATTTGAAACTCAAAACAGCAGAGAGAGTGCGTTACTAAATTAATCATAACTCAAAATTTACGAACTGGGTAGGGCTGAATTTTTTATATGTTTTAGAAAACTTGATTGCACACTTTCAGTAAAAATTTTAGAGAAACTCAAACCCGAAAACAAAAGTTATTAAAGTCGCAACATACAGGATTTATGATTAGGGTTGTCTGAAAATTGTTAATTTATATTTATATATTTATTTATTTGTTTAAAAATATATATTGAAATATTGCATATAATTTTAGAGTATTTAAAATATATTTAAATGTATTTTTAAATAGGTGCATGCACATGCACAATTTTATATTTTAAAATAAACGTTGGAAAATAATAATTAGATTATGTAATTAGAATATATAATTATTCATTTAAAAGAAATATTATATCGTTAATAAATGCATACCATGCACAAGTAGGTGTTTTATAATAAGATGATTTTATTAGAAGGATTAAGATTTCTATTTATATTTGTTTGCGAAATTTAAGTTAACAATTAGTTTTAATTTCCTTATGATTTGTAAACAAAAGTATTTATATATTAATAAAAGCATGTAAATGCATGGGTTAATAAAATCTTAAAATAAAAAGACTTAGGAGTGAAAGTTGATTTGTATTTAAATAGATATTTATTCAATTTGGATTTAGGAAATCTGAATATTAGATTATTTAAGTGCCTAAATTATTTTAAGTTGTATTATTTTCTATTCACATTTGCAGGCAATTTGAATTGAATATTATGAGTAATTGTCAAACTTGAAGTTAAGCAGTTGGTTTAATTCGTTGTGGATTTATTGGATTTAGGAAATCCTAATGGTCATTTATTTAATTACTTGAGTGGCTTCTTATTGTTGTGTATTCTTTTGTAATTGTGTATTGGGCATTGGGGATATTTGTTGTCGAGAAAATTATAAGTCTTCCAGAGATTGTAAAATTGTGAGAGGGTTATTGTATCTCTTGTTCGCCTTTTTGAGATTTTCCTTGGGTAGTGCACATTTTTTTGGGGTTTTAGTATTTAACATCTGTAGGGATGTGTGAATTAGTTTGAACATCCGATTACTATGAATGGGTTGTGTGATTGGATTTGAGCACCCGGTTATTACGAACGAGATGTGTGGTTCCTTGCAAAATAGTTGATATTTGTTATCGTATTTTTGTAGCATCTACCAGCAGGTTAATACAGAATATCTTATTGTGTTGTCGATGGGGAGTGGCTCAGCAGGGGGCAGTGTAATACCCCTCCGTGTCGGTTGTTCTGGTCTTGTGTGTGAGTATATGTGCATGCTTCATTGATCACTATGTTATTTAATTGTGTGGAAAATATCAAATGTTAGTAGTCATGTTTAAATAGTTAATTTAAATCATAAGTGAATCTGCGAGGTTATTTAAAATAAATTAGAAAATTAAAATAATAATCCATTAAATTAAATCAAATGATTTAGATCAAATAATCAAATTAAACTAATTTGTTACAAGCACAAGAGATATTATTAGATAAATTGATTTAATAATAATAATGAACAAAATAATCTAGAAAAGAAAATAATAAAAAGGAAGGCAATTGGAAAATGGAAAGTGAATAGTTTATTAATTAAATAAATCATGATAAGATTTTTGGGAAGTGTAAAAGGCAAGAGAAGCTGGAAAGAAACTTCACCTATCAAGCAATTGGAAGTCGAAAAGAACTGAACTGTAGAATATGAAAAATAAATAAAGTATATCTAGCTTTTGGGAAGAGGGATACGGGGGATGAAGAAGATCTCATACAAACAAGAATCCAGTTCGTGAGGATGGTAGAGGAAGACACGGGAAAATTGGGAAAAATGTGCAAGGTATGCTCAACTTTATATCCTCCGTAGCAAACAAAGTGTCCATACGAGTTTCTGTATATTCAACACTGTTGCAATATTAAATATTTAATTTGATGCTGGCTTATTATTCCATACGCCAACCTCAGCTTGAGAATGATAGCATATTATAAATTCCTTTGTTGATAGCAGAGAATTCTCTGTTAGAAATTAGTTGTATACTTTCACCTATTTCCGCAATTGTGAACTAAATTTCGAATGATGTGTATTTTCATTTTGAGTCATCGCCCTTCTTGTTGAGTTCGCTATTTAGATGTCATGGTTGGTATTTGACTTGAATAGGTAATAAATTGAAAGATATTCTCCTAGCTCGGTAATCACCAAATATTTCACAGATGTTCTCAAAAGAACATATAAATTATATGTCGAATTATCAGCTCTGATAGTTGTACATTATTCTCCTACTCTTGAGTCACATATTTGCACCTCACCTTTCTCTTTCCCTTCAACCTTGCTGATAAAATTTGAGATTTGATAATAATTCAAGTAGATGGTGATATTTCCAATTTCCAATATTCACTTTCTGATATACTGGGCAACCTGTCACAGCCGCAGCACTTGAACATGGTAGGGTGTATAGATTTAATTAAACTCTCTGATTTTATTATCAAAATCCTGAATGTTATCCATAAGACTAAAGAAAAGTGGCTTCTCACGTTTTTGCAACCATAACCATCTCAAACTTGGAGGAAGCTTGGTCCGTGTGTCTTCTCTGATGCCGTCAATGAGCAGATTGTTCAAGTGAAGAAATTGAGGACCAATGAGCAGATTATTTAATTCTCTTGGTCTGCGCAATGTTTCAAGCCTTTGCCAATTACCTCTGTTCAGTTGAAGCTGAGTGAAATTGATGTTATTGGATACAATGTTTAGATGAGCTCCTTCACATAGTCTGGTAATCTAAATTTATATAATCCCCCTGATACCTTTGCAAATTTGTTTAACTCTAACCTCATTCTCTTCAGATGAATTTGATCTCCTCAGATAAACTGATGTTATTTCTGATTGTGGTTTAAAACGTAGGAAATCAGACTGAATATTGTCTCTCTAATTTTATTTCCCTACGCCTATTTTTATTCTTATTTAAGCCTAAACTTGTGCCTAGGTCTGCCTTCCATCTCTGCCAATTCTTTGGAGTTTCTGTTCTAATTAAAGAATATTTTCATAAATAGATTATGGCAGTAGGAATATATTTATCTGGTTGGAATATATATATATATGACTATTGTTTCAATAACATGTAAATATATATAGATGCTCTCCCTATGTATTTAAAAACAGCGTTTCCTCCCCAAATAATATATATATTCATGTTTGTATATTTACGTTGTTGTTAACTTATTAATTAGAGTAATGAAAATTGTTTTCTGATTTTATTATATGTATATATGCCTATATAAGTATATCATGATTATAACTTAAGAGTAAACAAATGAAAGATATAAATGTATATACCCATGTATTTGTATGTTATTTTCATCATTGCAACAATTAGCAATTGGAAATGTAATTGGGATAGTTATAATAATTAAAAGTGAATTAATTGCATTTAGATATTTGAAAGGGTTGTTTAAATGAAAGTAATTTCTAATATGTGAGGTATCTATGTTGTAAGGCAATAGATAAGTTTACGATATTATTCCTTTATCTAAAATAAACTTTTGTTTTATTATCCTTTATAAGGACATATGTTAAGCATAGAATTAATTGAGAAAGAATTGTATCACTTATTTATTTGATTTAGAATTTAAATGAAGGTTAGCCTTACTAATTTATTTTATTTAGAGTTCAAATGGTTTATTTTATTTTATTTTAGATAAGTAGATTTAGTTATGAGTTGATTTATTGCGTTAGGTAGTTGGAGGACTCTTTCTTCAATTAGATAATTTCTTTTATTGTTGAATTCCTTTAAGCCATTTAACAAATGTAAGTCATTCTTACGTGTTAATTGTTGTATATAGTGGGTTGGATTATTGTGTTCTCACTTGTTTTAAATTGATTAAATTAGGAGGTTAGGGTTACTTTGGTATATCTTAATGTGAATTATTTTGGTTTAAATGTCACTTTGGTAGTTCTTGGAATCATGGTGTCTCATGGCTTTAGGAGAAATATGTGGAAGTTGCATGTTCGTAGAAGTAGAGGTTGTTTGTTTTATGCATATAGCTTTAGGGGAGTGGAGTTACAATTGTGATAAATGTGTAGTGAGATAGATATTAAAATATGTCTCTTCATTTTCTTTGAATGAACTTGAATGATGTCTCAATAATAGAAGAGATAGGATATAAAGGAAGCCTTAAATACTAGTTTAATGTTATCACTTTTTGTAGATTAGAAGAAAGAGAATGATTAAATAGTTTAGATGATTAATTGAGTAATATTAAGGAAGTTTTTGAATTATATCATCGTAAAGTTATTAACTTGTTTTTTATAAAGGGATTAAGTAATCTTGACAATAGGAGAGTGATAGAATTAGGAATGGAGATTGTTGTATAATGTGTAAATTGGACCGTATTCATTTTAATTTTTTATACTTGTGATTAGTGTCTTATGGCTTAAAAACATTAGGTTTAATCTTCACTTCGCAATATTGTGCTATCCTTAAATGTTGGGAATGATTGATCTTTAAAATAATGTTCTTTTTAGATTATTTCAGGTTACTTCTTATTGAATGAATGGATATATTGTATTTGAATGTGTGGTTTTATGGATTGTTTTGATAGACCCTTTCGATGTGACTTTTTGTGAGTTGATTTTGAGTTGGAGATTTTCTCTCATTTAAATTATGTTGCTATTCGTTGGGAACCCATATGTTTTCTTTTGTCCTTTACCTAAGTGGTAAATCGGTTAATGTTATCTTTATCATGATTGATGATTCTGCTTGAGTTGTTAATGAGTCAAATTGAAAAGTTCTTTGAGTTATGGGTATTCCGAGAGAGGAAAATAGAGGTTTTCCTTGGATTTCTGATTTAGTTCGTATTGAAGTTGTTGATGTTGTTTGAATGGAGTTGCTTATCTTATTTTAATGTATTCACTCATTATATTTGAATTGAAAATAGTTCTTGTGGCCTTGCAATTATTGTTGTCATTGCTATGTGGTTGATCTTATAAAGGTGATTTGCGTACCACTATAAGGGGTTCTTGTGAGGAGAAAATTGAGGTCTCCCATGGAATACTGGATTGTTGGCTTTGGTTCTATTAAGTGATGATTTACGTTGAATTAAAAGGATTGATTTTTCTTTATGTTCTCAATTGAGGTATTACCATTGTTGATTCTTGGATAGGTGCTTGATAGACCTTTCCTTTTATGGCTTTTCTGATTTACTCGCATATTTGAGGAAATTTTATCCTTGTGTTGGAATTATTGGAGAAAAACTCTTGATACTTTATTCTACCCTCGTTTGTGGGTTTTCATTCTTTTGGCTTCCAGAGGCTTGAGATGATTGACTTTTGATGTTCTCCCTCTTTATGTGCCCTTGATGTGGCAAGTGGTTTGGTTTCATGATTTTGAGAGGGTTGTATGGAATTGTTGAGACTTTGATTATGTATTTATAGCAAGATGGGTAATGCCTCGCATGCTTCTCTATTGTGATTCTTTGTTCAAATTATGATGGTACAACCCCTGGTTTTTATGTTGTTGGGTCTCTAGGGAGAGTGGCTCCTTGTGGGGGCCGGCACCCCGTTTAAGGGGAAGGGCACAGGATAACCCACAAGTGAGTTGGTAATCAAGTGAAAACCTAATAATTAACTTAGGATGGTTGGGTAGTAATATCATTATAAGATTAAAAAATGGATGCCTCGTCTTCATTAGTGCTTCCACAGACTAATGGAAGGCTGAGAAGGTCGTGGTTGGCAAGGTCGTGACACCGTCCTCCTTGAGGGTTATAGGCTCCATGAAGCTACCCTATGGTGCGAGGCCTCAAGAAGGAGGAAGGGCGAGATCCATAGATGGGGGCGGCCGCCTGGTTTGGAGGAAGGGCGAGGAGGAATATGTAGAGCTATGTGATGACCTCTCCCCTAGTTGCCCATGTGTTTTACTTTGTTGAGTTCCTCTAGAAGTGGGTTATGGGAGTTGTTTTAGATTGTTGTTTGAATTGATTTAAATTGATTTATGATTATTGCTTTAATACATCTTTAGTATGTTTTGTGGTCTTGTATGATCTCATTTACATTTGATTTACGATCTTGTATCTTATGATACTGTGATATGATGTTATTGTATTGTTTAAATTTGGAATTGTGTCATGTTTATTAATTCAGTTTGATTTGGAAGTATCTTATGATCATCCTTTGGTTACTTGTTTACTGATCATTGCTTTGTTTTATGTGATGGGGTTTATGACTTTAAGTTATTATGTTGACTCTTGGGTGTTGTTGATTATGTCATGGTAATCCTTGAGTTTTATGATACTTTTGTATGGCATTGAGTCTTGTGGTTTCCTTTTTGGATGTTCTTGGTTGAGGTCTCTTTCTTGTTAGCTCCTAGCACGGGGGGTGGGTCTTCGGACTCACATGGTCGGGTGGAACGTGCTAAGCACCCCATTGGGTCCCCAGTCGAGGATCGAGAGGTGCGGATTGGTGCTATTGCAGCGACTTCAAAGTTGTATTTGTCTTGGAGCCAGTTATGATACTTTGTATTCATCTATTTGTATCATGTTATCTCGTGTATGGTTTCCATTTATGATTGGAACCACTTTTGTATCATTGTACTTCTTGAATATTGTACTGTAATGTAATGTTAAACTTGGTATGGATATTGGTCATGGCAGTTATTATTTAATGTGTTGAGTCATTCATGTATATGTTGTATTTATGTTCACAGATGGTTTCTTATGAATGAATTTTCATGTATGTGTTATATTGGTTAATGTTTATTTGTTATGAATTATATCTTTGGCTTTTATCCTATATTATCATTGTCTCGTAATGACTCCTCGTGTACCCCAAGGGATGTATGTGTTAATGAATCTGCTTAAATGAAATTCATTTCATGTCTTAATGTATATTACTTGTATGTTATGTTAATTTAATAAAAAAAAATTGTGCTGTAATTATTGTGTTGTCCTTTGGGGTTCGCCTGTTGGGCATTCTGGTGGGACACAAAGGGGTCCCAGAATAACTCGTGTGAAAGTCAGTTTAATCAGTGAAAATTAAATAACCTTTATTAGGGATGGAGTAGCTTAATATTTAATCAAATAATTTAGCCTCGCTCATTGGCTCAAGGGCTAGTATGAGACTTGAGATGAGTCGGGAAGGCCTGGAATGGCAAGATCGTTATCTTGTCTTCTCGAAGATAACTGATTCCGCACTGGTGTGCATGTGGGGCCGGAATCGTGAGAGGTTACCAGGATAACCCTAGAGGGGGGCCGGGACCTAGGAAGATTTCCTTTGGATAACCAATGCAACCTTTGTGATGACACTCCTCCTATGACAACGGTTGATTTGTATTATACAGTGGATGTATTTGATTCAGTGGTTTTGGAAGTAATGTAACCTTATATTTTGTGTCTTTTTGGTACAATGTTATTTTGTGTTTATTGGTACAGTGATGTTTTGCATTTACTGGTACAGTGTGGTCTTGTATATTACTTGTGTCTAGAGGTAATAGGTTTGTCTTGGTTACCTGTTACTATCTCCTAGCACGGGGGCTGGGCCTACGGGTACCAGATGGTTGGGTGGCGTGCATCTTACACTGTTGAGTTTCACTTCCTGTTCGTGATGGCGGGATCTTCTTGTTCGAGGAGCTCGTGTGGTTCTCTAGAGTTGTTCTTCTCCTTCATTGTAACTGTGGATCTATGTGTATAATTGTAATACCTCATTTGTATCGAGGTGAACCTTTGTGATGTAATTGTAATAGTATTTATGATCTATTCATTATTGGATTTAATGGTGTTGTATATGTGGAAATATGTTTAATACATTTCTATGTGTTAGATTTATCTTGAAATGGTTTAATGCTTTGTTGAAAGTTGTATCTTGAGTTTAATATTCATATGTTATGGTTGGTTAAATTTTATAAGTAATGGTGTTCACATGTAGACGCATTGTGTAGCCTAGAGGATGTATGTGGCTAGAGTAGGTTACTTTACTCGTGTGGTTTTAACTTTAAAAAAAAAAAATAGTTGTGCTTCCACAGTATTGCATCGTCCTCTAGGTGTGGAGGTTTACATTAGGGGCAAGGGTTGATCCCCAATGCCCCATGCATGTGCAACCCCTTGTTGTTGCTCTTGGTCCTCCCATTCTTGCACTTGTACATCATCAAGCTCTAGTCTCAACATTAGGTTCCCTTAGTACACTTGTAGGAGACCTTGATCAACATGTTTCTGCGATAGCGAGTGGGGAGCATAGAGACAATGATT
>VDFB02330642.1:0-21028 GCA_007258455.2 Sequoia sempervirens
AGAGAGGCTATCTACTCTTGGAAGACACAGTTGGTTTTCAGAGCAAAGATAGAAGACAGCTTAGCATCAGAGTTGGCTGAGAGTAGAGAGCACGTCACTAGTGCACTCCGGTTTGTGAGGACTCTTGTATCTCGCTTACCGTGCCGTTATCAGATTGAGGGTGGTGCCTACGTGGAGCTTACAGATGTTCAATCAGAACTCCAGGCACTCATTCATATCATTTTCAGTGGGGAGACAGTTGGCTGTAAGGTTACTCAGCTTACAGTCATGTCAACACTTTTCGATGAAGCAACGAGGAGCAGAAGGGAACTTCAGTCTCAGATCACAGCTGGTGAGGACATGCTGCATCGACATAGCATCCTTCGTCAGAGTCTCATCGCTCCGGACAGTGACACAGTCAACAATCTCATTGAGGGGTTGATTGCTCGAGATCACACATAGTGAACTTCAGTTCCCACTTCTCAGAATAGACTTCACACACACGAGTTAAACTGGATGTTACCCTTTTCAGTTAACTCGGGGTTGTCATCACATGCATACCTATTCTGAGAATCGCCTTGTTCACTTGGAGTTGTATTTAGGGTTTTCGTTAACTGATGATAGTCTTCCAGTTAACTTGTTTTAATAAGGACGTGCATGCTCGCACAATTGTCCATTTTTAGATTAGATGTTTCAGTTAAACTGAGGGTAGTTGCCCAGTTAACTGTATAGTTTGCTTAATTAGGGTTGGGCGCATTGCTTGCATGCATTGCAGGAACTATAGATAACACAAGGTGATTTTAGGGTTCCCTACACCTTGATGTATATAAATAAGAGCTTACGCTCATTTGTAAATAACTTTTGCTTGAGAGAGGAATATATGCTGTGCCCACCTTGCCCTCAATATTACTCTTTTTCGTATTTGTTCATGTGTCTTCACTATTGCAATTGATTGTTATACCACCTAGGGTTTCGAAAGATTGTGATGCTGAATTCTTTCCATAGATTAGATATATCTGTTTGAACATCTTTATCATTGAAATCAATTGTTATACCACCTAGGGTTCCAAAAGATTAAAGTGATAAGGCTGTTTTGTGTTAATTTACTGTTGTGATCGATCGTTATACCACCTAGGGTTTCGAGAAGTTGCAGCAATAAATCTGTTTTGTGAATCTTTATCAATATAATTGAAGGTTATACCACCTAGGGTTTCGTGAGATTATAAAGATAAAGGCTGTTTTGTGAAGGCTTTGCTGATTCGATCGAGTGTTACACCACCTAGGGTTCCATAAGATCGCCTTGGTAAATTCTTAAATCTGTTGTGCCCAATAAGTTGGTTTAGATTGAGATGATAGTTGTGCCCACCTTGCCTTCAAGTAGAGAGTCTAAACCCGCTTATCGTCAGATAGTCAAACCTTGCTCCGTTTCCTCTTGCTCTGTTTTCCTGAGGAGATTGGATAGATATAAGTTGTAGTTTAGTTGATTTGCGAAACCAGAGAAAACTCAGCTGCAACGTAGAAGTTCTTTCAAGAAAGTCTTGTGCCTCTAGCAGCTGAAACAAAAAGACAGGAAGTAGTTTTAGCTTATTTTTCCTTTGCAAAGTATATTTGTCAAAGTACATCGAGGGAGCTTCCCCTCCATAATTCGAAGAGCACTCATTGCGTAGTGTGCATAGGCTGTTCATAACAACTTGTACTCCAGAGGTGTTAGTTGTTGCCAACAGCATGTGACTCCACCCTTTTCCAGATTTGAACCTGTGATCTCCACTATAGAGTATCCATGCCTTTACCATTAGACCAACCCAGGCTGTAAAATTTAAAGATCAAACATGAAAAAGATAAAATAGGAGCTGAGTAAGATTAACAGTTGACAAGACTATTTACAGGCATGAGAAAGAAAGTGATTCATTCCTCTCTGTAGTCCAAGTTGATTAGGATTTGAAGATACAGTTGGAAGTTCAACAAGAACCATACAAGTAATGAGAGAAGTTACAGGATTTAAAGACCAGTTTGGCCCCATTTGAAGTCATTAAAGAGGAACTAAAACTTTACTATTTTAGCTGCACACTGAAAATTAAATATGATCTATCTGCGAATGAGATTGTTTGCATGTACTTTTATACCTGCCCTATGAACCAATTCTATCATTCAATGAAGGCTGTTCCTTGTAAATGTTTGTCTATCAGGGTATCCATGATAACATAGTATTACTATTTTGTGTGTTTCAAAGCAAGTTGCAGCTTCCTATTGAATGGATTTGTGCTAAGTAATCCTCCTAGGAGATCCTGAATCAAAAGTTTATTTAATTTGATATCCACAGTAACTACAATTTTCTCATGGACTTTATTTACAACTTTTTGTTTAATAGTCAAAGTCCTAGTGCTGTAATAAAAGAACAGTCTAGAGATATCTTCAGATAATCATGCTAGGGAATTCGCAAGTATTAATGCAAGGAGAAATTTCAGTTTTAAATGCTGAAGATTATCATGGTTTGGCAAAATGTGAGAGCAAGTGCCTCTGATTATATTATCAAGTAATGCTTTATTAAGATGCTTAATTGCATCTTGCCTTTCATTATCTATTCTCTTTTGGTTCTTTCATTTCTTATCTCTTCTCTTGCCAGTTTGTGCCATGCAGGAGCAAGAAAGTCTGGTCTCAATGTCATTCTGTTGTTCACTCTTTTCTGATGATAATATAATGGGTTGTCCTTACACTGTCATATTATATACTAAAGAAGGGTTTGACTGCTTGTTTTTGGTGAATGTCACCTTGCCACCACATCCCCTGCTACTTTTTGTTTTATAGACTATCCACTTTATTTACAGGGATGCATCCCCACCCCTGGCCCCATGTTATAATATTCTTAATCAAATACTGGTCCTACTTCCTAGTATTTTTGCAGGAACTACTAGGCATACCCTTTTTTATTTTCCCCATCTCCCACAAAATGTTTCTGGACATGTTGTTTTGATATATCTCCAAGTTTTGTTGCATCTCAAGAAATATGTTTTAAATGTATGCTGTTGGATGTGATAATAGGTATCACAGGATTGTTTGTTTTCTCTGATACAAGAATAACAGTCATATCAAGCTCTGTAGTCCATACTATTCTTATAAAGTAAGAGAAGGAAATTATTGCATTAGAGTAGTCAGTTGTAACTTGTAACACTTTGCATATTGATTAGTAAAAGACTATAAGTTTAACATTGGATTTTAAGATACAGAGTTTAAATTTCCCCTAAGTGTTGATATATAATCGCTTGCTATTGTACATAAACTACATGATCTATGGTATTTACTTTTTAAAATTTACAAGTTTACCAGTAACTTACTTAGAGTGTTGGCATGTTTTTGCTTGCTAAAGAGTGTTTGCATGTAAACTAAATGATATCTACAGTCTCATTATTTATTTTTCTAAGTCCGTCATCTTATTACTAACTTGTGTTGACTTCCTACAATGTAGGGGCGTTGGTTATCCAGATTTATGGCCATCTGCTCATTGCAGAGAGCCTCTCGATGTTAGTAAGAACTTTACGTTTGAAGTGATCGCAAGCATACTTGCTGGTAGTTTTCCTCTTCCTTTTCAGCTACTTTTCATGCTTAGCTTCTTTCCTTTCTGTTTGGTATTATTATAAAGGGAACTTCTGAACAGAAAATGAGTGCATTATCCAAGCTGAAGCAAATTAACTTAGAATCCATTACTGTAGAGAAGAGAGAGATTACCCTCCTTAAATATCTTTGTGAAGCCTTTTTAATGATTCCAGTTCTTCACCAGTTCTTGGTTTCTTCCAGAATGCAGCATACCTTTGTGATTCTTGTTTGATCATTAACGTGTTTGAGCTTTGTGTTGTACCCATAGGAAACTTTTGTATTTTGTCAACCTTATTGATCGAAAACTTTTTATCTACCCTTAATGTGTTCTAAAGTCTTATCTTGTATCCATCATTCTGTTGGTTCTTCTTATTAACTCCACATGATCATTAGATCAAACACTTGAAAAATAACCAAACACATTAAAGGATTCTACACATGCAATGGTAACGAGCCAATGTATTGGTGTGTTGAAACCTTGTAGCATGCACCATGTTGGTTGAATATTTTGTAAACTAAGAAGGTTTAGCAAAATGGTAATTTCAACACAGTGTGTGAGTTAAACTCTCCTATTTAAGGGAAGGCTCCCCCTATCTAAATAACTAAAAACAAATATGGGTGGAACGATAATCTCTCCTCTTGTTTCAGAAAGATTAAACTCTTTTCTCTTTTCAGAAAAAGCAGGATTAACTTCTAAATAAAACTCTTATAGCAGTTTGTAATAAAATCAGTGGAAAGGAAATGAAGTTTCCTGAAAGTTCAAAGACTTCCGTCACTTCCTTCGGGACGGGAAAACAACTTCAAGCACAAAGTCTTGAAAATCTGCAATCCTATCTACCCTTTTTAAAAGATAATTCTAATGATGATATGCAGCATAAAAGAGCACAAAGTCTGAAAATATGATGTATCTATTTACTACTATGAATTGGAATCGTCACGAGCACAAAGACTTGCAATTCTTCTTAACTTCTAATTTATGAATTCAATCTTCAATATTAACAACACAAAGTCTGAAAATATATTAATTGAAGCTCTCCCTAGCAATCTTTCTCAACTTTCAAATGATCACAAAGCAATACCCAAAATGACATAAGAACACAATGGACACAAAGTGAGAATTCAACACAAAGTCTGAAATCTGCAACTCTTTGATATTATTTGAAAATGAACAACTTGTAATTATAAAGCTCAAAGTCTTTATGAGTACAAAATTCTGTAGAGTTTTCTTGCTTGCCAAAAAGATATGTTTACAAAGGACCCTTTCAAGTATTTATAGGAGAGAGGTCATGAGAAAAAGGTGGGAGGATCCCAACTAACTTGAGAAATTCTCTCAACCACCAACTACTTGCAATTGATTTATTCCAAATTACAAGTCCTATTGTAATTTGACTTGTAATTCGATTACATGTAATTACATTTTACAAAAATGCAAGTGAAAGAAACACTTGCAATCACAATTTTTGCTTTCACATGTAACTTGTCAAAACAAAATACATAAAACATAACATAAGTAAACTATATGTCATCCTCTATCGATGAAGTCATCATGTTGCTACAAACTGCTCTTTAATCAATTGTCTTTTCCTTTTTCTAAGATGTCTTGATTCACCGTCCTATCTCAATAGACCTGTATAGGACTGCATTTCCATGTTACTAATTTCCATAGGTAAGAAGATCTTTTGATGAAGAATATCCTTTTTAAAGATCTCTTGGAAATATCATTACTTTCCCTTGGCATGAATGTCCTTCATTTTGTTCAATTATTCTTTACTCTTCATAGATCTCTGTCTAGCTTTCTTGTGTTATCCTTGCACATATCTGTGATCTATGTTTTTACTTCTAAGACTCCTGAAGGTCTGCACTTTAGAACTGCTGCTGCTTCTCTTCACGAATCAATTCCTCTTGCTTCTCTTCATTACAAGTAACTTACTTGCAATTTGGGTTTTGGAAGAGACATTGCAAGTGAAAAGTGGATTTCGGGATTTTGGAAGGTCATTGCAAGTAACAAAACTTTTCTCTCTTGCATTCTTTATTAAAATCTCTGACTTGTAATGGATAAACAAAAACCCGAATTGCTTTGAAAGAGTATCACTTTTTGTTTTTGTGTTTCTTTTCAAAGAAATGGGAATGGAAAGATGAAAGGTTATGAAAGACATGGGAACAGAATGAAGGATGTGAATGAAAGATGAAGGCGAATGAAATTTTGAAATATAGGAAAACGTGTTTCTATAATCCTCAGCTGAAAATGTATAGAATGGAGGGCGTTTGGAGGGAAAACGCGTTATTAACAAGGGTAAAGAATAACACATTTTTATAAAATGATGAAGGCGGGTGAAGAGAAGGCGTTTTTTGAGTATAAAAAGAAAAACGCGTTTTTGTATATTTACAAATGTAAGGAGTGAATAAAGAATAGACAAAAGGCGAATGTATTGGAAACGAATATGATGTACCAGTATAACAGTAAAACGTGTGAAGAAGATGAAGAGAAACGCGTCTTATTCAAGACATAAACAAAAAACGTTGAAAGAAAACCCCAGGCGCGGACTTTAGAGAGCTCTATGCAAGTTAAAAATGACACTCAAAAATAAAATCGGGCTTTTCAAAAACAAATGCAAGTGACTTTTGACAAAATCGGGTTTTTTTAATGATATTGCAAGCATTTGACTAAAATCGGACCTTTTTAATCACTTTACAAGTGAAATCGAGCTTTTTAAAAGTATTTGCAAGTGCTTTTAAAGAAAATCAGGCTTTTTAAAAGCCATTGTAAGTAAAAATCGGGTCTTTTTGAGGCACTCGCATGTGTTATAGTGAAATCGGAGTTTTTAAATGCTACTGCAAGTAAAACAAAAACATACTTTTTAAAAGTATAAGTGACTTTGTGTAAAATCGGACTTTTTAAGAGCCATTACAGGTAACTCAAATTAAAAATAAAGTTGCAAAGGGGCTCAAAAATTCCTATGCTTGCAATATAACCAAAAAGTTCCTATTGTTTACTTGTAGTGATGCTAATAAGCTCCTACTTGCAATGATGTCAGAAAAACCTGAAATGAACCAAAAATACACTAAAAATGACTCAGAATTTTACGAAAACGGACGAGAATGTGTAAAAAGTAGTAACCTAAAGGACTGTTGACCTAAAATTGAGATTTTCTAATCTTTGCACCTCGTAAAATGTGCCTTAGAAGAGAAAATCTTCAAATTTTATCAAAATTTTAATAGGTTATCCCAATTTTTAGCAAGTCAAAAATTAGGGACAACACACCAAAGCAGAGGATAGTGCACATAAAGGAGATTGCAAGCATACCTCAACAAAGAAGTCAAAGACTTTCAAAAAATTTCCCATACTGTATTTGTGTGTGCCAAAAAGATTAGGCACCCCAATACAAAGGGTTAGTTTGATTTTCCATGAGTAATGGCACATGCTTGGCAGTTGGTGCACGTCTATGCTCAACAAGTCTCAAAAAATTCAAAAAATGAATCTAGCTTAAGGAAGAGGATGTGTCAAAATGAGTTGTGGAGAAGAATGGAAAATACTTGCACAATGAAGGATACACGCTAAAAAAAAGGATGATGTAAAGCCAATGTAGAGGTGTGGAAGGGATTGCAAGTGTGCCATTCCAAGAAAGAAAAAATAAAAGTTGTGATTGCTAGCATATAGGTGTGCACCTAGCTAGTGGCACATGCATTAACAAAAGGTGAAATTTTCTAAAACTTACAGTTTGTGAGTATTAGTGAGTGAAGGAGAAAGGTGCACCATTACAAAGGAATTTTAGGATGTGTATTAAGAAGACTAGTAGCGCTTGTGTGAACTCAAAAATGCACCTTGACAAGGGCATGTGAAGGATGGATGTGCCAAAAAGGGATAAGGAATACACTTTGCAAATTTAAACATTCTAGTTCATTGGCATGCACAGGAGTGTCAAGGTGTGCCAATAAAGAAGGCTGTAATATCACAAACAGTATATATGCAAAATTTCTGATTTTTGTAACATAAATGATGCCCTAGTTTTCTGATTTTCAATTTCTGCTTAAACACTAGTGCGCAGATATAATTTTCTGAGTTTATCTATGCATGAACAGCAGTACATAGTGCAACCAAACAGTAGGTAAACTTGTAGGTAAACTTGTAGCAGATCACAACAACATTAAACCATCAACATAGTTCGATTAAAACCATCAATATGAGCCAATAAATTTCTGATATTCAACCTCCAGTCTGCTGCTAATATATGAATGCAAATTACAAAGGAAACTGGGCCTCAAACATGCGCCACAACATGAAGAAACCCCAATAATGCAAATTCCAAACTATCCCTAGCTAGGCGAAGTTGCCCCAGCCACAAACATGCAACTAGATGATGAAGAAGCAACTCTAAAACCCTACCAAGGGGTGTTCTGGCCTGCTGGACTGATGTTAGGGCTTTGCCACCCTAGAAAATTTGAAGTAGAACCTCCAACTAGCACAATTCACCCCTTCAATCAGGTCTCTAAATGCAGATGCAAAACTGAACATGAAAACTAGCAATTATCTCCATTGAAGCACATAGGCACCTCCGTCATGAAGTTCTCCCTTGAAGAAGCTAGGGTTTCGTCCAACTTCTCCTTAATGCAATAGGGTTTTTGTCCTAAAGCATATGCTCAAAAGTGCAGACCAAAACAATAGAAAACAATTCCCGATATGATGTGAAATGTTTCACAAGATCTTGTATTTATACATGTTTCCCTCCTCCTCTATGCTGGGTGACCTATGAAAAATTGCTATTAATTTCTTATTTTTTCCCCATCTCAAGGCCGACCTAGGAAGAAATATAAATGATTTATTGTTTTTCTTCACAAGCCCGACCTACTTTTACTTAACTTGAGCCGACATAGGAGAAGGGATTAAAAGAGGGGACATTACAAAGACTCTTAAAAATGCAAATGAAAAAAGCTTGGGCACACTTGTGTAAAGGTGTCTAAAAGATTTTTTTTTTTTTTTTTATGACTCGTGGTGGGCACCAAGGAGCAAGTGCTCACTTTGCTCACCTTAGCAAAGAGTATATATTTATTTTAAATGGCAAGTAGATCAGTGGTGTGTGTCTCTTCATACATAAGTGCCGACACATGATTAAAACAAATTCAAATGTATGGGCCTGCACCAATCAATAAGCACGCCTAACCAAAGATAAAAAAATCAGTTGTAGAGTAATGGCATATGCCTAGACTACAAATGTGACACTATGAAGACCATTAAAAAAAATAAAATTCTTCATTATGTGGTAGTGTGTGGCTATAAGGTGGGACATGCCAATGCAAAGAAAGTTTTAAAATTAAAAATTCTTGTTCAGTGTTATGGCGTGTATCTAAGGCAAAGGACACCAATACAAAGGAGGGCAATTTTTTAAGATTTGAATAGGCTAGTGTATAGGTGCATACCTAGACAATGGTGTGCGCCAATACAAAGAAAGAGAAAATTTTCTTTTCATTTTGCCTAGTCTTTAGGTGCACACCAGTATAAAGCAAGTTTCTTTTTATTTGCCCATATTCAGGTGCATTCGATAGAAGAATGAACTGCCTATACAAAAGAGGGATGTATGAGTGGATTTCAAGCTTTTTTAGAGGGTTAGCCGTGATCAAAGGAAAAGTTGCAATATCATCAAAGTCATCTAGAGCTTGTTGCAAATATTGTCATTGATGTCAAAAGGTGTATAATCAAGATTGTTGGCAATATTGTCATTGATGTCAAAGGTGTATGGATGACATTGTTGGCAAGAACATTGATGTCAAAGGTGAGAAGAGCATTTTGTCAATAGCAGAAATCATATGATGGACAAAGGCCACTAATCGATGGCCAAAACCAAGCAAAATCAGTCAAGAGCAGATTGCATTACAAGTATAAATTAATGATGATCAAAAGGAGAGTTTGTGATCAAAGATGAACGGCTTCACTATCTCAAGACAATGCATAATTCTACTCCTTGCTATTGCTGGTCGACCTTCCTCATATAGGCGCCTTCATCATATGCAAGACACTATCATGCTGGCCGACCATATTTTTAATATGAAATTATGAATTAAATTAATATTCACTTCTGGCTGACCATACTTGGCCTATTAATTGCCCAAGTTAAGTTGCCTATACACATATTAAAAGGAGCGATGGTATTTAAAAGAGGAGCATTGATTATCATTCATTTTACAAGGCAGAGATTAATATGATTTCCAAGGCAGCGATTAACATGTTCTTAAGGCAGCGATTATTCTAAAGAAAAGACAATGATTAATGAGTGCAAAAGGCAGCAATAGAAATGAATAAAAGATCAAGGATTAATAAGTGCAAAAAGGCCGTATAGAGAATAGTTAACAAAGGTTATGTCCTTTTAAAGGGATATCATGTTTCAAAAGGATGTCTCTCTTCATAGAGACATAAGGATATAAATGGAATGAGAAGTGTGTGGAGTATAAGAGATATATCATATATACACCAGCAGATTTGTGTATGAAGAAAATAATAGAAGATCATTAAAAGGCAGATTTTTGAAGGAGATTTATTCTAAAGAAGACAAAGACCTTGTTGTGTTAGAGATTGGTGTCTCTTGTTGAGTTGGTGCTTAGTTGTGGGGATTGGTGTCTCTATTGGGTTGTTGCCTACAAATTCTATCAGTAACGAGGATTGGTGTCTCCTATAGGTTGGTGCCTACAAAGTTTGCAAGAGAATTTTATATAAGCAATATTTTCCCGTGGTTTTCTCTCGAAAGGGTTTCCATGTAAAATCTTGTGTTCTTAATTGTTGATAAGTGTGTTTGGTATTGTTGTGGTTATTGTTTTGAAAAAGTAAAAGATTAGCTTATACTGATTCACCCCCCCTCTCAGTATAAGCGTGTGCTCATTAGAGCTGCTTGATGAAAAGTCTATTTATAGCTTCACCCATTTTCAAAGAGAAGTACATATTCAAAGATTTGCTATTTTTAGCCAAAGCTAGTTATAGCCTATGCTATTTTTTGTAGTCTCTATTTTTAGTGCAAAGAGCCCATGCTGTCTTTAGCATTTGCTATTTATAGCTTAAAGTCAGCTATTTTTAAATCATCTATATCATCATGTGAGAGACAAGAGCTTTTAAGGGATAATTATAAAATTTTAATCTTCAATTCAAGTAACAATTGCATGATTGGAATTTTAAAATTAGTGTATTGTAATAAAGCTTACACTTCATGCAAGCAGTCATAGTTAGGGTAGAAGTGCAGCTAGTTTAAATTATTTATTTTCATGCAATTCTTTGTAAATTACTAAATACTAAATAGCATAAATAAATGCCTTTTTGCACATAGCTTCATCAATCAATGGTAATTCTCATGTTTGCATATTGCTGAATGAGATGTCCTTAATCGGTCAATCTAAGGATTTGACAAATTTTCTAATTATGTGTGCAAACTGAAATAATAAATGAATACCAAGATAGGTGTCAAATCTTGATGAAAAGAGTGTTATTACCAACTCTGTAATTGATAATGCTAATGCACAATATGGTAATCAACATTCATAGTTTGATGTAAACAGCAATATGCCCAATCATATAATATTCAACTGTGGACACTGTTTACTACTGTATTGCTACAAACAGTATTGAATGAATACTACCATCAACCCCTTAATACCGCAAATAAATAGCAGTATAATATGCAGCTGTTAGGACTAATAAACCCCTAACTCCACCTGTGTTGATGATGAAAATAGTAATGTAAATATGGAAACAGCATATACTGGTAATGAACAGTAATATATAACTCACAAGAATGTTAATATCAGTCTGGAATGATACAACAACCTTAGTCAATTTGTATGGCAGCTATTCACTTTGTACGACACCCTCCTATCATAGACTGTATTTTATGTAAAGGAAGGCAGCTTAATAACTTTAGAGAGCAACCTTTGTCAAATTAAAGTGCAAATGGAGCAGCAAACTTGTACGGCATTATTAAACCCTCAATATCCTGTGGCTGGGACCCACTCCATATTATAGTGCTTGCCAAAATACAAATGGTATAGTAGATAAAGTATTTCCTAAGGCTGCGATTCCTCAAGTTCACTAATTATTATATATATTCTCTCTTTAGAACATGTACAGTAGTTAGAAGAAGTTCTCCAAGCTGATAAAATATAGTAAAGCCAGACAAACAGATTCCTGTGTCAGAAATTGTCCCCTCTAGGCATAGGGGTTCCCTTATGAAAGTGTATGAACTAGGTCGCTGCTGGAATATGCTTGAAACCTTGAAAATCTGCAACAACCTGAATTGGAAACAAGGGTTTTCGTCTTTGATCCAATATGATGGATCCCAAGAGGATTTTCGTCCTTTAGGGTTTGAACATGCCAAGGGTTTTCATCCTTGGATGATCTCAAGTTTGAACAATTGCTCAAATTTGAAAGTAGTATGCAAAGGATAGCTTCCATGATGATCCTCAAATGAAGATAGGCACTTCTTTGATATACCATTTGGAATTGGGCCCTTGGGTCCTAAGTTTCCCTCCAAGTATTTAATAGTACTTTAAATTCTTACTTTATTTTATTTTTTTATTTTAAGTATTTAAAAATACTTTTTATTTTGATACTAGTGTTTAAGAACACCTTTTATTTTAATTATAATAATATTATTAAGTTGCCCTTAAAATTAGAAATTATTGGGCCCAACTTAAATAATTTTATTAATTATCTTAATTCAAAAAAGGGGACATGACATTGAAGTTACTATTCATCAAGTATATAGTCATAGTTAGGGTAGAAGTGCAGTTATTTAACTTATTTATTTTCATGCAATTGTTTGTAAATAGCATAAATAAATGCCTTTTTGCACTTAGTTTCATCAATCAATGGTAATTCTCATGTTTTCATATTGTTCGAGTTACTATTCATCAAGTATCCAATGTTATTGTGATTTTATGATATACTCAATGACATATATTATGCCTATCTTGCTTATGAATGTTTATTGAGATGTCTCATTATGTGTGCTAAAGGCTAAATTGCTTCAATGAATTTGCAAGTGAGCTTGAAGGTGTAGCTCGTGGCTATTTACCAATTCAGACATTTAATATAATCATAGCATTTGTATTTGTGTGTTAATCTATCCAATCCACATGTACTTGCCGTATAGAGTCTTTATTTTTAAATGAATAGTGTAAGTGTCTATTTGTAGGATTTATTTTTAGTCAAAAAACATAAAATCCTTTACCTAGTTTGAAAGAGCATCTTAGCCTTTTACCTTGGGCAAAATAAAAAAGATATACATTTACATTTTATTTAGCATAAACGTGAACCACCCCAAAAATCATTGTAAAAATTATAAATTGCAAGTACATATTGTTTAATTCTAGGCTAGTTTTTATTTTTACTTTATAAGGAGCTTCTACTTTAATTCCAAGAGTGGTTTTATCGCATATTTGTTTTGTTTTGTGTTGCATTGAAAGGTGTGAATTATAACATTAACAATTTTTTGCGACTCTATTGGAGAACAACAATAAGACTACCGTCTTATTTGTTCCAACATTCAAAGTTTTGCACAAAAGGTCCAAAATTCACAAGTAATTTTTAGTTCCAAAGAAAGCTTCCTATGGCTTACGAGGAGGGAAACCGCATCAACAACAATCGGCCACCTCCGTTGCAGCCATGGGGAAATCAAATTGGTCTATTGGCATTGCTATAAAATCATGAGTTTCCGTGAGGATCAAGGAAGGATTTTCCCAAATTATATGGTGATGGCAAATAACATACTAATGAGCATATTTTAGCCTTCACCACTATATGTGGAGTTTTGAGTATTGCACATGAATATGTTGCAACTCACTTGTTTGTGGAAACCCTACAAGGTGCATTAGTTGATTGGTTTCGCCATCTTGCTATTGGTCCAATTACAAGTTGGGAATTAATGCACGAGAGGTTTCTTGCGCATTTCAAACCTATGGAAGTCAATCATATCTTGTTTGCACAAATCTCAAATGCCAAGAAAGATGGAAATGAACAAATGTGGGAGTTCATTAAAAAATTCAATCGTTTGGTTACCAAAGTTATTGATATTCTAAATCCTTTTGAGATTCTTCCAAGCTGCCTCATAAATGCTCTATCTTCAAAAGTTGCTTTCTTTCTCAAACAAAGAAATGCTACAAAATTAATGGAAGCTTAAGAACATGCCTTTGAGTTGGAAGACCATATGATTACTCTAGGAAAGATACAAAAAGATTCAATTATGTCAGTGGACCATTTGAACGTTCAACCACTTCAGCAATATCCACCTCCTTCAAGTAGAAAAGATTCATTCATCATTTATGTCAATGATAGTTCTCATGTGCCTACTTCACCAACAAGGCAAGCGGCAAAAGTGCCTTCTCTTGCACACAAATATTGCTTGTTCCATGCAACGAATAAACATGATGGAGAAAGCCGTCTTGAAATGCACATATTCTCGTAGATATTAACAACTTCAATTGAAAATCAAGGATTTTTGGATGATCCTAAATCTCTTTTAGTTGAATCCAATGGCGATGCTATAATGGGATATACCCAATTTGAATTTGTTAAAGTAGGAGATATATTTATAATCATGCATTGAATGATGTCATGTGTACATACAACCAGTAATTGCAATCAAAACAAGAGTATCCATTAGAAGCAGACATTTTGCCTTCTTTGCTCAAGTTCATTGAAGCTGAGAAATGTTTGTTGATGGAAGAAGAATCTATGCCATATTTCCTTTGTAGAGGTTGAAGTCAAGTTAGAATCTAAAGAGCAAAGTTGCAAACGAGAAATCAAATATACCAAAGAGGACGACAATGAGTCCAATTGTTTCTTTTCTTCATTTGAAGGGTTGTTCAAAGAACCCACACTAGATATAATTAAAGAAGAGCAAGATATTTCTCAAAAAAATTCAACTTCAAATTCAACACTTTCTATAGGCACTAATGATGAGGAATTTCAAAAAATGTCTAATGAAGAAATGAAACATCTCATGCTAGAAATTGATGTTTTTCTTCAACATCTAACTCTATTGTTAGACGACCCAAACGTTTCTTTATCTCAAGAGGTTGTTGCTACAGAGTGGTGCTTTAGATCCAAGACGTTGATATTGTTTATAATATCAATGATGGACCATAATTAGATAAAGAACAATTTCCTAAACATAATTCAACTTTGGTAGTACTCATCAAATTAGAAGTTCATGAGAAGGATTCTATTCCAAATCTTGATAATTTTCTACAAGTTCCTTAGAGAAAATTTGTGGTGAAGGATATAGTGAAGTATCTTTTGAGTTTTGACCCATCCTCATCTTTAGTAGACCTCATATGTGCCAATGAAGAAGAAGTAGAGCATTGTCTTCAAGATACCAAAGAAGAAGAATAGTCAATTAAAGAAAATGAAATGCCATCAAAGAATCATATTCATAATACTACCCTAATAATAGGAGATAACAATAGTATGATTGATAGTGGAGAATTGAAAGACATTCATTGAAGCCGATTGCACTAAAGAAACTCAATTTATCCAAGGAACGACATTGTGGAATGGTAAATGGTGAAGTGAGCTACGAGAAGATAATATTTTTCAACATGTGTACTTTGATAATAATCTGACACTTGAAGATTTTGACCTTGATGGTCTCTCAATCCAAACTCTGAAGGTTGTTAGCCGAAGGCTCAATTGTTGAAAATGGTTGAGAATTGTTCCCACCGTGAGGTGCCCCATTTATATGAATTGTGGATCTAGTAAATCAAGAGGTGGTGAGTGAGATTTTCTTTCATCAACTCTAGCCTTTTCCAAAGGTTGTAGTTGGCATGGGCTCAAGATTGCATATGTTGAACTTGAAGAGATAGGTGGAGAGGATCAATTTAGACATATGGCCATTACTACGCCTATAGATGCACAATGATCATGAAACCTCATACGTGTCAATAAAGAAGAAGTAGAGCATTGTCTTCAAGATACCAAAGAAGAAGAATAGTCGATTAAAGAAAATGAAATGCCATCAAAGAATCATATTCATAATCCTACCCCAATAATAGGAGATAACAATAGTATGATTGATAGTGGAGAATTGAAAGACATTCATTGAAGCCGATTGCACTAAAGAAACTCAATTTATCCAAGGACCGACATTGTGGAATGGTAAATGGTGAAGTGAGCTACCAAAAGATGATGTTTTTAACATGTGTACTTTGATAATAATCTGGCACTTGAATATTTCGACCTTGATAGTCTCTCAATCCAAACTTCGAAGGTTATTATCCGAAGGCTCAATTGTTGAAAATGGTCAAGAATTGTTCCCATCGTGAGGTGCCCCATTTATATGAATCGTGGATCTAGTAAATCAAGAGGTGGTGAGTGAAATTTTCTTTCATCAACTCTAGCCTTTTCCAAAGGTTGTAGTTGGTATGGGCTCAAGATTTGCATATGTCGAACTTGAAGAGATAGGTGGAGAGGATCAATTTAGACATATGGTGATTACTACGTCTACAGATGCACAATGCTCATGAGACCTTGCTAGATACCTTCAGAAGGAGGTACAATAACTTCACCTCCTAGAGAGGTTTTTGCTTATGGAAGATGAAGTTTTGGCCTCAATGCATATTAATTAGCTTGTCCTAAATTTCTCTTTGCATAATCACATCTATCCACCTAAACCATGACTCTTTGAGAAGGTGTTGCGACATTTGTTTGACAATGTGTTATCATGATTAGACTCACACCTCATGAGGAGTGGTTGCTCCTTTTCCCAACCTATAAGTGGTTTTGTGCATAGTTGATAGACTTAGACTTGGCAAAAACTTGACAGACCCAAAATTTGTGACTTGACAAAGACTTGGGAAAATCTTGGCAACTTAAAAAATTGCTTAAATTTCTTTAAAAACGTATTTTTTTGCAAAATTCAATGACAAAATATATCCAATGAGTCCATAAATGAGTAGAAAAGTGTTTTCTATTAAATTTGATTCATTCGAATACAAATTGAGTACAAAATTGCATCATTGTGTGAAACCTAATACAATAGTTAGCTAGCAACTGCTATGAATTTATGATGATTTCCTTTGAAAGTCATCATCATAATTCATAAATTGCATATTACAACATTTTACATCTTGCTCTTCCCTAGTCTAGTGAAAACTTGGGGAGAGGCTCTAATCTTTGCACTTCATTGCAGCTCCTTGCTCAACATTGAAGACTGTGTTTGTGGCTCCAACTTGACCAAATTAATGACCTCCTATGGTTTGCTGTCTATCTTTCTTGTGCAAAGCTGAAGGTCGTATTGTATTTTATAATAATAATGGCATTTGAATCTTTGATATTGATAGTATGATACTTCATCATCGATCAATGATATTATGATAGTGATAAAGATAATTGTCTAAGTTGTCGATTTTGGTCTCCACTCCCAAATCCCCTCATTGTAATCAAATTTCTTATATGACAAGAGATGCCAATAACTAGTGGGGGTCTAGGAGGGGCAACATCCCTCATGGGGGTTTGGGCAACACATAAATGATGTTATGTGATAGGAAGGGGAATTAGAATACGATATAACAAAAATGTCACAAATTGGGCAACACAATAAAAACAATATGGAAAACATAAATGCTCTTTATGAGTGGGAATAAAGGGAGACAAAATGGGTTACACAAAACCATAGTCGGCAAACTCAGCGAGTACTCACCAATTTTTCACCTTGTTGAGTAACTCGCTAGTCAAACTCATTGAGTTTCTGGTGATTACTCGCCATTTATTTGGTGAGTACTCACTAGAAACTCACCGAGTTTGACAAAAAAACTCATGAGATGCATTAAAAATGCTATACACAAAAAAAATTGTAGAAAAAATAGTAAAAAATGTCACGATTTTTCCCTATAAATGCATGAATGCCCCTCACACTTACTCACATAGCACTTGGAGAGCAAATATTCTACACAAAAATGTGCCAAATATGTAATTTCTCCCGTAAGTTATAAAATTGTGAAAATGGTCCACGACATGAATTTTTGTGTGGTTTTTCAAAATTTAGACCTTTTTCTAATTTAAAATGCTTCTACAATATAGGGGATGACCAACCATCCTTGGGATGGTTAGGAGACGTCTAATCATCCCTTACCTGTCTCCTACCCCTCACCTCGTCCCTAGGATGTTTAGGGCAATTTTTTTTAAACATGGATGGCTAGGGGATGTCCCCAAGCCGTCCTTGGGTCCTTAAAAATGCTTCTACAATATAGGGGATGACCAACCATCCTTGGGATGGTTAGGAGACATCTAATCATCCCTTACTTGTCTCCTACCCCTCACCTCGTCCCTAGAATGTTTAGGGCAATCTTTTTAAAAAAAGGATGGCTAGGGGATGTTGTCCCCAAGCTGTTCCTAGGTCCCTAGGACATCCCAAGATCGGTATGCTTGGAAAAACCCAAGGGATGCATCCTCAAGGAATATAGTTTATAGCTTGCACTAAAAATAATTGTCACAATTTTCAAAGAGGAGCTTATTTAGAGATTTGCTAGTTTTAATCGAAGCTATTCATATCCCTATTTTTAGTGCAAGGAGCCCATGCTATTTTTATAGTTCACTATTTATAGCTTAGAGTCAACTATTTTCAGAAGGGATAATTATAATATTTTGATTCTCAGTTCAACTAATAGGTGCATGATTGTAATTTTAGAATTCGTGCAATTTGTAATAAAGCTTGCACGTCATGCAAGTAGTCGTAGTTAGGGTAGAAGTATACTTAGTTTAGTTTGTTTATTTTTATGCAACTATTTCTAAACAGTATAAATAAGTGTCTTATTGCACTTAATTTCATCGATCAATGGTAATTCTCATGCTTGCATATTGCTGGAGTTACTATTCATCAAGTATCACTGTATCTAGTGTTATTGTGATTTATTCAATGACATTTATTATGCCTATTTTGCTTATGAATGGTTATTGAATGACTCACTATGTGTGCTAAAGACTAAATTGCTTCAATGAATTTTCAAGTTTTGTATTGTAGGTTAGCTTGTAGGTGGAGCTCGTGGCTTTGTATCGAGTCCTATAATCGAGTCCTATATTTAATTTAACCATAATATTCATGTTAATGTGTTAATCTATGCAATCCGTTTGTACATGCCTTGCTTAGTCTTTGTTTTTAACTAAACGGTGTAAGTGTCTAGTTATAGGATTTGCTTTTAGTCAAAAACATAAAATCTTTTGCCTAGTTTTGAAAGAGTGTTTTAGCATTTTACCCTAGGCAAAACCAGAAAAGATATGAATTTACATTTTATTCAGCATAAACATGAACCACCCTAAAAATCATTGTAAAAATTGTAAATTGCAAGTACATAATTTTTAGTTTTAAGTTAGCTTTTACTTTATAGGGAGCTTCCTTTCTAATTCGAAGAACAGTTTTACTGCATATTTGTTTCATTTTGTGTCACATTGAAAGGTGCAAATTAAAATCCTAAGACTCTACAATTATTCTTTATATGTATTATGTATATAGGGGATGCTATAAGCAAGTCTCATAATTTTTTTGTGTAGCTTGTTGCTTACCAATGTACAATTTCTCCTTAACAATCATTATAGTCAGTTTGCTTTGGCTGCAAGCCAAAAATCTACCGCACAATATTAGAGATCTTCAGTCTTACATGGAAATGTTTTTTAAACACCAATTTGAAGCAGTAATGAATCCAGAAATTTAATGCCTTTGATACTTTTGTTCTCCAACTCACTTGAAACCTACCACGGTACTGCCATTAATATTGAATTTCTTGTTGCCTACAACCATTTTGGGTTTGTCTGTTGAAGTTGACATGAAATATGAGTTGGAAGGATATTGAAATTAGATTAGTTGATCTATTAATGGACCCATTGTTCTCATGAGAATCTTGAATTTGTCTTCATCTTGTGTTTTCAACTTAAGCTATTTTATTGTTTGGAATCAACCATTAATACTTAACTCTTGGAAAATCAACTTAATGTCAAGTATGACAAACTTTTTCTTCATCATTAAGTGGAAGAAATTCTTTAGTTTGAGTTTTATGAAGTATCGCGCTTTTGCTATATTTCAGGCTTGAAATATGTGTTATTACGTTTGAAAATAACTTGTAATTTGTTTTAAGGTGGATATAGTTCTTGACAATTAATCTGTAATTTGTTCAATACGTGTCAATCTTTGATTTTGAGCATCCTCATAAATAATTTTAAGATTTGCACCTGGTCACTGTAATTATGTTTGAAGTACTAAAAATGGAATGTTGCAGTTATTAAAGTAAGGGTTCTTCACTAATTAGATTGCAGAACAAATTAGGAAATCTTCTTCATAGTTATGGCAGATCATGTAATCAGGACATCTGGGAGGTTTCTGTCATAAAAATTCTATGTTCCAAAATTTTAATAGAGCTAATTTGCTGAATTTTTGGGGTCCTTTGCAGAGTTTTCACTCATTTGTATATAAGCTGATTGTCATAATTTATGTGGCAGATTTCCGAAAGATATTCCCTTTTGAACTCTTTCACTTGGGAGGAGATGAAGTCCATACAGGTGATTCTTTTAAAACATTACAGCTTTCTACGTAGTCTATACTTTAGAAGTTGTATGTGCATCAGATAAAGTTATATTTGATCTATTTATTGGAGTTCTGCAAGTGTGGCAAGGCATAGAATAGCCAAGACCAAAATTCATTCTTCTATTTCCTCTTGGCAGTTTAGTGAATTATGAAAAAACCCTATTAACATATGCATAGACTTAGTTGGGGTTGTGCTCTAGTATTGCTCTTCAGTTGCTCATGGAACCTATGTTCAAAAGCCTATATGGCAGGTTTGAGTTCTTTCATATTGTAGCCTTGACATAAGATTTCATCGGGCACATAGCTGTTCATATTTCAACTTCCTATGAGTCTCTAATCCTGCTTTTGTTCTACTTTAGTTATTTCTTTTTCGTGCACCAGCAACTTTATTTTATTTCATCTTTGTTTTATTCATTTGCTTATCAATTTTTTTGTCTACATGTTACCCTGCTATTTTTCAAATTTTGATGGATATTTAAAATCCCCTTTAGAGTGCCGTCTGCCATCCATGGACGTTGGCCCACCATCAGATAAAGATAAGATGTGTGCCTTTGAAATCATTGGAGTTGATGGGTTGCAAACCCCAAGCAATCATGGCTCTCATGCCCAAATAGTATCTGCAACCCAGTAGAGTGAGTGTGCATATCAGTTTCTGGGTCTACAGTAAATGTGTGATGAGCTCAAACAAGGAATCCAAGAACATTGGTGCTTATCATGGCATTTTTCTTTGGAAAGTAAGTTTTGAAGACTTTCAGGTATTCTGTTTTTAGATTTGGTTTGGTCTATTCTGTACAATATCATACAAATCAGGTAACTGGTACCAACTTCATAACTTCAGATCACAGTAACTAAAAGATAGGTGGAGTTGATCATTGATATGGCAGAGTTTATGCTAAAGAGGAGGGAGGGAT
>VDFB02330643.1:0-94354 GCA_007258455.2 Sequoia sempervirens
CATAACATAAAATAAGGTCTAACAAAGTATTTGAGCTATCAAGAAAAACATAACAAAACGGAGGGGTGTCACACAATGAGTCATAGAGATGAAGAAGCCTCCATGATTTAGCATTCCTTGGAACTGCCAATTGAATATTATTTCTTACTAAGATCTTCCATGGTTCATTCCCTCTCAAAGCCTTTAAAATTTACTTGACAACCAAAGAGATTTCATGCTTTTTAAAATCTTTTAACCCCAAACCTCTTTCAGTCTTATCAAAACAACACTATTCCCATTTTACTGCATGTTTCTTTTTATTACCTTTACTATCAAACCAAAGAAATTATTTGATCTTCTTTTGAATATCATTCCTTGGTAGCTACAAAACAACCACGCAAAAGAGTAGTGCAAACTATAAGAAGAGAGGATTTTCTAACACACTTGAATCCTTTCTACCAATGATAAATACTATTTATTCCATTTGCCTTTTTTTTATCAATTTTCTTTTTTTTCCAATTCCATGTCTTTTAAGAAAGGATTCATAGCAAAAGGAATACCAACGTACCTAACTTGCTTGTTAGGACCTCCCCATTGAAATCCATACTTACTAAACCACTCAAGGGGGAGTTTTCCCAACTCAACATTATGGATTTCACTGTGGATATTGTTGTACCATAAGATTTACAAAATAACCCAAGTTTTTACATTAAGTAACCAAAATTATCTTCTTCAAGTTTAGCAAAAAAAGGAAATACCATCAACAAACTGGATGTTTAGAAGGTCTTCCCCATTAAGGAGGGATACTCCTCTAACCCTGAGGCTCATACTTGAGTCTCTTAGGAGGTAATAAATGACATTAGATGCAATCACAAATAGAGTAGGGGTAAGAGGACAACCCTAGCTTATAGATATTTTCAACAAGAATTGTTCAAACAAAGAACCATTGAAATCCACTTGGGAAACATCTTTCAAAGAAGAACTGACCATCTGACAAAACTTAGGAAACCCAAAGGCTTCAAGACTCATTAGAAGGAAGGGCCATTCAACCCTATCATATGCCTTTTCAAAGTTAAGAAGAAGCATCCCAATATTCTGACTAGACAATCTTGCTCATTCCATAGCCTCCCAACTAGTAAGGAAGAATATCAATTAATCTCAAGGCCAATTTTTTTTCAATAATCTTGTAAGATACATTAAGCAATGTGATGGGCCTCCAATTCTTCACTAAATATTTGTACCCCTCAGGAAGTAATCTAATTATTCTTTTATTAATACTAATACCTAAAGACACCTTGGAGATAACCTCAATATAAACCTGCAACAGATCCTCACTTACCCATTCAATATTCTTCTTATAGAATTCCACAAGTAGACCATCAGCTCCCAAAGACTCATCATTATTTAGAGCCTGAATAATATGAACAATTTCATCCTTTGAAATATCCTTAGCCAACATCTCTAAGTTTTCCTTGTTAATTTTCCTTAGAATAACACTTCTATAGGAGTTCCTAGCATTGTGTCCTAGATTGTCCCCCTTAGATGAAAACAAATCTTTATATAAATAGTAAAATTGATTTTTAACATCCTCTAGATTACACAATAGAGTGTTATAGCCCACACATTTCCAACATTTTCTTTCACATTCTTCTCTTTGATATATCTGAAAAATAAACTAGAGCCTTTGTCACCACTACACAACCAATTCATTGTAGCCCTTACCCTTAGGCCTTGGGTTTTTTTGTTTGAAAACCCCTCAAGCAGTTTTTTAATAGAGATGAACTCCTTATTAAATCCCACATTATTGGGGTCATTGTGCATCTAAAATTCCAAAGTGAATATTTTTCTTGGAGCTAACTCTCAACTTTATTGCTATTCATAGCCCTCTTCTTTCCAATAATTTGAAATATAACAGTCCAACTTTTTACATTAGTATTCCATCTATCAATAGCAAATTTATCTTTTAACAACCATCTATTAATCTCTTTGAGAGTGAAAATGACCTCATTATAGTATTCATCACTAAGTAGGTTGGTATTTAGAAGAAATTTGTTATCCTTCCTAATATCATTAGGCCTTTCATTAGAGACAAGGATCTTAACATTGATAGGGTGATGATCAGAGAAAGAACAAGGGTAAAAATTTAACCCTACTACAAACATCAATCTAGTCAAAAATGAAAAAATATCTATTAGCATAAAACCTATCAACTCTGCAGTATATTCTTGTGTTCCCTTTCTGAGAGTTACACAATGTAAACCAAATGCTTTTATTTTTATTTTTTAAACCCTCAATGGGATCAAATAGATTAAGCTTATTCTTCATCTTGTACCAAAATTATTTTTCATTACCTTTCTATTCCATGTCAATACCACCAGTTTTTTCCTCACTATTTTCAATTATGTTAAAATTTCCCGCCACAATCCATGGGATCTCCTGAAGGTCGTACATCCATTTTCAAACTACAATTCTATCTCTAAATTTATTGGGAGCATAGACTAAGCATAAACCAAACCTTTTATTATCCTTTTCAATAATAATCCACACAACCCTATTGCATGGAGAGACCAGAATCATCCACAAATTGAGCCCAATTATTATACAAAAGAATAATAGAACCCCCTACCCTTATCATGGCCAGTCTGGTATTGAATTGCTTCTTTCCAAATAAATTTGATATTTGTTTGAAGAGAGAAGCCAACAACTTTAACCTCATGAAGGAAGACAACATCATTCTTCCTATTAAGATTCAAATATCCCCTAACATTCTAACTAGTGCACTTCAGGATCATCAATATGTAAATTTTGAGACTCACCTTTAGCATTCCTAAATGTATCAAAGAATTTGGGAATCTTTTCATCTTTTCCTTTCTTTAAGTTGGGCTCAATTTCTCCTTTACTCAATTATTTCCTTTTCTTCTTGTCAACTCTTCTCCACCCAAAATCTAGAGGGAGAGTACCACCGTCTCTTGGCATCTCATTAAGGGAAACCAACCCCTCTCTGAACTCCTTATTAGACAAGGACCCTAAACCCCTTACTAGTTCCATGATATTACCCCAATTCTTCCTGACTTCATTATTGACATTGGCAATCCTCTGCTTGATCTTGTTTTAGACCAACTCTTGGGCATTTTTCTTGTGTCTAGGGTTGGTATTAGACACAAAAAGCAGCAAATCAGTGCCAACCCCCTTATTATGCCCTATATGAGAGATAACTTTTAGGAGGACCATTTATATCCTCCAAATTGATGCAATCTACTTTATTAACCATATCCACATTAATCTCAAAATTATTATTAGGGTTTTCACTGTTCAACCCTTCACTTACAAAATTTGTATGGTTTGGATCATTAAATTTTGGGTTAAATTTTGGGTCACCCATCTTATTTTTTAAACAAAGTTACGGAAATTCTTTCTTAGGTGCCCTTTTTTAACACAAAAAACATGCATTCAAGCCACCTAAAATCTCAATATCACAAGTTAATAAACTTCCTCCCATATCAACTCCAATTTTATCATAGATTTCTACCCTAGGAGATAAGGAGACCAATAGTCTAGCATCCATGTGCATGCGAGTAGCTCTAGTTTCTTCCACTTCCATCACTTTACCAAATGGGGATAACAATTATGGTAGAAATGATCACAATTGGGGAGGCACATTTTTCACAACAACCCATCTAGGAAATGAGAAGGTCAACATCTCTTCATTCAAAACCTTAGGAGACCAAGTAATAAGTCTGAAAATTAAGTTTCCAACATTCCAAAACTATTTCAAAATAGCCCTTTCCTGCATGGCATGATTCTTAAATAAAATCAGAAATAACCCTTTTTGAACCATTCTAAAAAAAGTGAAATGAAGCCCTAGTTTCTTGCCCCAAATTTTAAGAAACCATTCATCTAAGAATTTCCTAGCAAGAAGCTTATCGCAGTCAAGGGCTGCAAAAAAGATCGCAACATTTTTCAACCTAATTTCTTCTCTACCCATGGCAACCACCATGTTTGAGTTAGGAACAACCAAAAGAGTATGAGGGCCAGAGGGAGGGAAATTAACTTCTTCTCCCTTGATTTGTTGATTTCCACCAAGCCCTCCATGATCAACCACCTCAAACTAAGTAGACTCTAGAATGATTTCCCCACTATTCCCTGAAACAATATCTTGAAAGGTTTTCCCACTACCATTAAAACTTCATTAAATGCATTCCTATCCCTGAGTTAATTGAGAGGTTCACCCGAGGTACCTCCATCACCTTCCATTAAGCCCTGGGTATGACTAGACAACAAAAACTAGGCCATCTCAATTCAAAAAAATGGAGGGAAAAGCAAGCACAAAAACAAATGTGACAAAATGTTTCAAAACAACCAAAGCTAAGGAAGACAAAAACAAACCCCATAAAACACTCAAACTAATAAGGATAGGTACCAATGGACACAAGAAGCAAACCAAAGAGGAGAACCATGCAGATCCTCGATGGTGGATGACCATTCGCCTTCCACCAGAACCACAAAGTTCTCCTCTCATCACTTCATCCTCCCTTGATGTAAATTTTAGATCACCAACATGCACTTTGACAATGATGTGTATTGTAGCAATATAACACTTACATAAAATGGATAATCATCAAAAAAAAAATCTTTAGCAACAAATAAAGTCACTTTAACAAATTAATTGCTCTTGAGTAGCATCATGTGCCTCATAAAAACACTTTGACAATATAGTCTATTTTCAATAACAGTTCAACAACTAAAGACGCTTATGCAACATACTTGAGTAACAACATTAATATTAGAGCTTCCTTATATCGGGTAATTAATAAATTATATCTCCACAAGCATCATCGTAGTGTTTTAAACCATCACCAATAATCCTCATAAATCCTTCCCAATCACGAACTCATTGTATATTTATTTTGACATTTAATATATTGTTCAAAGTAGCTTGAAACTACTCTAGACATTGCTGAAACATGTGGCCTATTTCAAAATCTACTTGATTCGAACCACTCAAATCAATTCTAAATCACACCTCTCTAACTAAGGGGCTTTTGGTCCCCAAAAGTATTGGGATAATCAAATGTGCGTACTTCTTACCTACATCTTTATGAGACACACCTTTAGCCTTGTTTGGAAAATAGTATTTCTCTCCAACCAATGATGTCTCCTATTCTCCCCACTTGGTCTATCTCACTTTCTAGTAAAAATAGAATCTTCCTTCAAATCACCCATCTCCTCAAATGAAAAATCATCCAAGGAAGAATGATATCCTTTGGTTCTTCATTTAACATGGAATACTCAAACAAGCATACGTCGTTAACATTAATAACTAAAAATATTTTCATATATTTGGAAAATCTAATCAAAAGTATTTTTTCCCAACATGCTAGATGGTCTAAAATAGACTATCACATAGTTTTTATTTTTCCTCAAGGACATTATTGCCTCTCTTTACTTACATACCCCAAAATCAGATCGCCCACATGAAACTTATGTTCCATCATGTGTCAACCATGACACTTTTTATACTTGAGTTGACACTTAGGATTTTTGTGGACCCATAGGTGTATTTGTCTCACCTTCCCCATGAATTGTGAGCCCAATCAACCTCTAAGCCTCTATTTTCTAGCCATCGAAAGAAAATATCAAGTGATCTTGGTGGTATAAAAACAAAGCATGCCTTAAAAGATGCAAAAGATTTAACAAGGGATGAATAGCCTTTTTGTAAGAGTGTTAAATACACACTAAATTTTTATCACAGCCCTTGGTATACCTCTACTATAACCCCTTAATAGCTATACTAAAGTATTACGTTCACAACTTCCACTTGTCCATTGATTTTTAGATGGAAGTTGGTAGACTGTTTGAGATTTATATCCATTTCCTTCCATTGCATGCACCAAAACTTGCTTAAGAATATGGAATATCTAAAAATATATATTAATTTTTAGAATATCAAAGTGTATATACATGTGATTGAAAAGCGACTCTATTTCTCACTCTTTATCATAATATTTTGCAATTAATTGTCACATACATTTTATGGAAATGATCCATAATAACAAAATATAATTATTTCCTGTCATAGTCTTAGGAAGGCCTCCAAAAAAAACTATATAAATATTTTCTTATGGCCTTCTAGGCATAAGCAATGACTATTACAACCCCAACATTTGATTATTGAGATTACATACATGACATAATTGGCAACTTTATACAAACTTTAAAACAACAAAATTTAAACATGACCAATAAAAATAATGCTAGTTATTACCTATATTTTTATTCATCCAAAAATGTGTAGGTATATGTGATGTATGTGCCTCGCACATCAACAAAATTATATACTCTTTAAGCACACAAAGTTTTCCCACTTTATATAAGAGTCCTCCTTGAAGATAGTAGTCTTGGTGAGGCTCAAACTCATCATGTTTTCCATTATGTATAGTGTGATCTACCTAGTTGAAATCTACATCATGCTCATAATTTGCTACATGCAATTCACTACTAAAAGGATCTAGCTTAGGCAAGCTACGTACTACAAATAAAAGTAGTTCTCTAGACAACACACTAGCACCTTATTTGTTAAAATATTTTTGTATTTGACCACGAGATGGAATTTTTGAAGGAATACCATCCATTTGTAATGTTTAGACTACTACAACTTTGTTTGTGCATGCAAGTATTATAGGATTTTATGGTCTATGTGGACCATGATATCTTTTCTTATCAGGTAATACATTCACTTTTTCAACATGGAAACAAGAGCATACAATTATTATCATAGATGTTATAGTTTTGTTAGGTCTAAAAATCACTACTCTATTTCCTAGAACTGTATTTCACCCACAAGGCCAGCGTTATCAAAAAATGAATGAAATCAATTCATCAAAAAAACTATGGACTATGAGCTAACTCAACAAGACTGGGTTTTATCTTCTACACTTTGAGCTCAGCTTAAACTCGGGAGAGTATTCCTAGGGATATACCTTATCAAAATCGCCCATGATAAGCAACAATGAACTTAATGATAGCTAAACCTAGCTTGTCTACTTAGCCCCTAAGACTGTCATTGGACTAAGTAAACTAGCTATCTCTAACTCCTATGTAGCTTATATAACACCTTGGAAATAAATTCAAGGTGGGTTGAGTTCCATGCTTAATATAAAATGGTCTTCTTTAGTCCTTGCACACATTGATATCATGAACAACACAAACTAAAATTGAAAATAAATGTGTTATGGTTTATTTGAATGTGGATGATTGGAACAAGAACAATGAGACCAATGCCTATCCCAAGGCAACATAGTCATAGTCAATAAGGATAAATGACAAAATAAAAGTGACAAGTTGTATGTGTTCTACTCATTATAGTATCAACACATATCATTCATAAATTCATCTACTTAGTTATCGATCATTGAACTACCCAAACTCATATGCAAACACATAAAAGAGCTACTACAAAACATTATCGCAGATTTACTACTTGTCAAATTCCTTAAATATTTGTTTACACTCACAACAAAAAATGTGTTGAAGAAAACTTCTTAAAATGATACATTTTTTGAGTTTGCATACACAATAATGGATACATAAAATTAGAAAAAGATATACAAAATTCCATTATAGTTTAAAATAATCTATGCCTCCTTACAGTTGCTCTACAACTAATTTTCTGCAAGTTCTAGCCTTTTGAATATTCCTCTACTATACTATGATTTGTCTATACTATCCAATCATTGAATGAGGAAGCAAAACTAAGTAAAATACTTTACTCACACAACCTTAAGTTGTGCCATTGTAGTAGCACAAAATTCCATTGGGGAGGTTGAATTGCACCCAAAATGGGTGATGTAGATTTGAAGAATGAGTTTTGCAGATGGAAAGAGGACGTTGAAATTAACTTCAAGTGGTTGGGTGATTGTTCAACATTTATGGAGCATTAGATTGTTGGTGCCTAAATGCATGAAAATGAAGCCATGTGGGCCTTAATTTATCCTTTGTTAGTGCTCAAACACCTATCGAGAACCACCAAATGCATGCAACATATCATGTGTGTCTCATCAGTGATCAAACATTAGTAGTAATTGTCAGAACCTACCTACGCACCTCTCTTCTCTCCTCCCGTCAGTGATTTCATGTTGATCAAGAACCAACGCCATCACACATTCAATATCCCCACAAATTTTCAAAGCTTAGGCATGGATTGGGAACTATGGTTCCTTGTTCCTAGGGAACCACCAACCACCTCTTTTATTTAACCATTTGCTTTCCTTTTTCCTTTTTGAGGGTTCTCATCCCATTAGGAACCATCAGGACAACTAATTTGTGGTTTTTTCAATTTTGGTGAACTAAAGATTTAAGTCCCAACATTGGCTTTGGTTCAGGACAGATGCCTACTACAAGCACCACAAGAACTTAGGTCTTTGGGAAGAACATGAAATTTACATCAAGGTCGAAACAAAACACCATATTGACCAAATTGGAATCAAGACTACTCAAAAACATGAGCCAAAAAATGGAAGATAAAACATTTCAATCACCATCCAAAATTATGAGCTCCACCACTTATAAAAAGTAATGCTTCAGATGTTGACCATGCATGGGAAACTCCATCAATTCTCCATTAAGATCCCTAAGATGATACACATGAAGTTAATATCTCTCAATGGTCCCATAAGGTCTAGGCCATAAGGGGTCGAATTTTCCTAGTTTTCCCTTATCTTCTGACCTGACCTTCCATAAAAGAACTAAATCACCAACTTGAAACTCCCTTGGTGATAAATCCTTATAATGAAAATCTTTGATAACCTTCTTATATTGCAAGTTTCTAGCCTATGTTTCTCTTTGTTGCTCCTCCGACCTAGTTAGCTCCATGATCCTTAAAGACATGGCATCACATCGATCCTCTTTTATATCTCATAGCAATTAATACATTGGAAACTCTAGGCTCATAGGTATTCTAGCCTCAACTCCATATAATAACTCAAATGGACTGGGTCCAATAACATGCTTGAAAGTAACCCTATCAATCTAAAGAGCATACTTGAGCTTGTTGTCTCACCTCTTCTTGTTTTGATCAAGTGTTATTTTTATGATTTTCATCAGGATTTTATTACTTGACTCAACCTATACATTACTTTTTCGGTGGTATGGAAAATAATGTACTAGGTTTATATCGAACTTAGACCATAAATTTATCATATCTTCTAATCTAAAACACATAAATCAAATAGTATCCTTGTTGGAACCCCAAACCTAGTTATAATGTTGTTGAGTAATAAACCCAACACCATCTTGGATGTTGCATTGCGAGTTGGAATTGCCTCAACCCACTTGGTGAAGTAGTTAAGGTTGAGGAAATAGCATATAAGACTGCTCAATTTGTTAAGTGCAGACCTCCTGCTAGATTATACACTTTATTTTTGCAGGAAAGATTTCTAAGCTTTCAATTTAGTCAATTGATTAGTAATTTTCCAGTTTCAATAAGTAGAAACTTTGACTTTCTAAATATTTGTGTTGATGTCACACCTGAAGTACAAGATCAATTATGTGAATTCTATTTACATAATTATGTTGTGCCAAATGATACAAAGTGGAACCCATTACTGTTTGTGGGTGATTTACAAATTAGGGCACTAGCTCTTCATACTTCAGAAATGGAATGTAGAGGGGTGAGATTATGCAAGACTCTGTAGAGAGGGAGAAATCAATTACTCTTCAAATCAAAAAGGAATCTAAGAACCCCCATAAGATAATAGATGAATGGATAGAGCTTCTGAAGTATAAAGTTGCAGGCAGAAAGATTATGAATTTGAGACTAAATGATTATGAAAGAATGCAAAGGCTAACAATAGTACTTCTTCATCACTCTTATCAGCTTATACAGGAAATATGGGACACTTTTACCCTTGAGTTACAAAAGAAAGAGCCCCACTCTATATATAACTTTATGGCTATGCTTGAAAGAACCTGAAGGTATATGGACATTACAAAAGACAGAGCACTTGAATGGGTACCTCTGACTTTCTCTCCACCAATGCTTCTCTACCCAGTACCACATTGGACAAGGGAAAGGAATGAAGAATGGGAAGAAGATGAGGATGTCAGGTGGCAAAGACTTTCATGCTATATGTTGGTGTGAATAAATGTCTTGTACCTATTTAATTCATTCACTAGGTAATTAGGGGAAATATTCACATGTTAAGTTTACTTAGGCTCTAAGATTCCTTCTAGAAGGATGAATTATCTTTTCTAGATCTTATCTTATCCTAGGTTGTTAAGACTTAGTTGTCTCGTGTGATAGGATTAAGACACTTGTCATGATCTTGTCTAATCCTATTCACCACCTTGTCATTATAAGCAAGGCATCATATGTACATTGCCATATTAAGTTTGGCATTTTTGCATCCTTAATGATAGCATGATATTTATACCATATTCTCTCTTGTAGAAGTTATTTTTTCTTGCAAATGATCTTGGGGTGTTTGAGGAGTTCACCATAAACTCCTACATGGTATTAGAGCTTCAATTCTACAGACTTCTTCCGAGATCTAAGAGACCAATCTTGGAGTGACAGTTTTGTTGGGTACAAGTTGGGGTCTTGATAACCTCGCTATTGAATCCAGGGCGTCAGAGAAAGTCAAGATTTACTTTTGTTTCCTCAAAATATGACATTTGGTCAGATCTACAAGGGTTTGAAGCTTAGATTTGGAAAACAGATTTCTACTGGAGCCATTTTCATTTTTGCTTCAAAAATATAGCTTCCACTCATTGGCAAGAAAAATGATTTTTGTGTTTTGTTTCTAGGGTTGAAATTCCATCTGGTTATTGATTATATTTTGCATATCTTAAGCAAATCTAGAAAAAATTGTTGTCCAAAAAGCTTCACGTGTCATTTTTTCTATAGGTTGAAGGTTAAATAAAATTCATTTTTTCATCTTTTACTTGTTGGATCAAAAAAACATTTTGTTCTTCGCATCAAAATATTTTTGGGTTTTTGTTATTGTCTGCTCATAATGAATAGATTTTTTAGAAATCAAATCAGAAGTAAAAAAAATTGCTAGAAAAAATCGTTTCCTACAGGCTAAATTCAGTTTTTTATAAAAATTCACAACTTTTGTCTCAATTATCGGATTTTCATGATTCAAGCACGGCATTGGAAAACTAATTTTTTCCTCTACACAGATCTACGGTCATTTTTTATTCATGGAGGTAGATGTGAACATTCATTAGTGCATGCACTATTTCCTTTTTTCATGCATTAGGTTTGCATTTTCTTTGTACCTCATTTCAGTTCCAGATCATTTTTCAATCAACTATTACTTCATAGATTCCATAGTTGTGTTAGTTTGCAAGTTTTCGAGTGTTCCTTGGCATCGATTTTGTTATTGCTTCATCATTGTTCTGACTTGAGTCCTTGAGTGAATCTAATATGGTTTCTAGCAAACAAAAGTATCTTTCCTTGCTTGCCAGATTGAGGGTTCCAGTGTTACTCCACAAGTGTACTTCATGTGCTTCTTTTGTAGCAGGATATCTCATTATGGGGGGGTTGTACGATCTCTCTTATCATCCTTTGTGTGGATAGAGATTGATTATATTTTTTATGGATATCTTTATTGTATTTCATCTCTCTTTTGGAGAGGAGTTTTTTCCCATTGGATTTTCTCCTTTTCTCTATTTGTGAAAGATTGCATTTTCATTTGTACATGGGTACCTAACATGGCCTAGTAGTTGGGATCCATCCTTACATCTTTGCATTGTTTTCATAATAATCTTCTCTCTTAAGTTTCACTTAAGGGGGGGTGTTGATGTGAATAAATTTCTTGTATCTAGTTAATTCATTCACTAGGCTTAATTAAGAGACATATTCACATGTTAAGTTTACTTAGGCTCTAAGACCTTCTAGAAGGATGAGTTGTCTTTTCTAGATCTTATCTTATCCTAGGTTGTTAGGACTTAGTTGTCTCATGTGATAGGATTAAGACAGTTGTCATGATCTTGTCTAATCCTATTCACCACCTTTCCTTTATAAGCAATGCATCATATGTACATTGCCATATTTTGTTTGGCATTCTTGCATCCTTAATAATAGCATGATATTTTTGCCATATTCTCTCTTGTGGAAGTTATTTTATCTTGCAAATGATCCTGGGGTGTTTGAGGATTTCACCATAAACTCCTACACTATAGAGGTTTCTATTTGAGACGGCAAAAAGGAGTGGATTTCATTAAAGACCTCAAGGAGATGACCTTACAATACAACCTCCAGTCTTCAAACAACTTTGCATGAGGACAAGAAAATGATCATTTGGGGGGGATGATGAGTCCTACTATTATTTATCTTTTTGTTATTTGAATACATGCTTTTAGACATCTTTAGAAATTTATTTCCTATATATCCCTAAAACTTCACTATCTTTTATGATCATTATGCAAACTTGGACCTAGTTTAAATTCTATGGAAAGATGATTATGATATGATAGTTGTTGCATGGTTAATATGTGGATATGTATGAAATGTAATGAATATCTGTGTTTAAATTATGGTTATTAGTATTGTGTAGATGTTGTTTGAACTAACTCTTTGCAGCCAAGGAGCCGCAACCAGTAGACTATAGCTCACGGCAACCCACAACCAAAGGGAGTTTCAATAGCGATGTAGGGGAAGTTAGAAGAATACAACAACTGCATAAATGGAGGTTTCTAATTTCTAGGATTATTGTGAGTCATCACATCATTTAATAAAACCACTGAAGGAGAAGAACTCTGCTACAATTGGGAATCTAGCATGACTATTTCTACAGTCCATGTTTTAGTTTAAAACCATTATAGCAAGAGTTACAATCCTATTTCAATTCTTCTTCCTTTTCAGTTGTACTTTGATTACTCGGACTTTATCACGCTCTATTTTGTAGGGAGTGGTGATTTATGATTAGATTCTGGTTTTGAGTCCTTGTTCTAATAAGACTCCCTCACACCTATGTGAATGGTTTGATGGTTGAGTTAGTAGTAGTTGGGATAGAAAATATAGTAGATAGATTTGTTCAATTAGTTTTCTATTTTTATACAGATAATGTTTTGTTTCTCAATCATGATCTTATATATAAGATATTCTAAAAGAATCTTTTTGGATTGTGATATCTTGAATTAAGCAATGAGATCTTTTCAGTTACTATTATATCAATTTAGTTTGAGGAGATAGATTTGAGTTCACTTTGTGGAGACAGTCACTTGAGCAAGGGCCACTCAAGGTAACTATTCCCCACTTTATTTCTTGTACATTTATTTTTATTGCAGTAGTTAGTTTCATAATTATGTTTGTCTTAATCAGATTCTTCATGTGATGAATGTGAATAAGATCTTATCTTATATTCATGCTTTAATTATTCCATGCATTGTTCTCTAGAGTTAGTCAATTTAGTTGAGTTAGCAAGTGTTAGTTAAATATAGAATTCATTTATTGATAGTGAACTAGTCACAGTCTTTAGCTATAAGTACAAGTGTAGCAATAGCTTCAACATTACCTATTTTCACCATTATGTGATTTAGGATTTTCGGTATGTGTAAACACCTATGCTAGGATATGTAGGTAGTGAAGAGTCCCTGAAAGCACATACAGTGCTAGCATCATCAAAAGCTTACGTTAGCCCTGGCTGATAAATTAAATGAAAGTCTTTCAAGGGTTTAGTGGACTATTCAATAGGACTCCCTTTGAATTGTGTGTTTGACACCAAGTTTCCTAAACATTAGTAGGCCTCTACAGGATTGAAGAAGAAGAAGAAGAAATAGAAGAGAAAGAAGAAAAGGAACCAGAACCAGTGAATACTCTCAAGAATCTAGCAAAATATGTGCAAAAGGACCACTCTGTAGATCAAATCATTGGAGACAAAAATGAAGGTGTGCTAAGAAGAAGAAAGTTTGCAAAAGAAACTGAACAAGGAAACTTGTGATTATTATCAATAGTAGAACCCAAAAAAATTGATGATGCTAGCAAAGATGGGTCTGTGTAGGATCATGGGGGTCCAAAAAGTGGTGATATGACAAAAAAGGCATTTTTCATTTGCCCAAAATTGTGAAATTATGCTTTAAATTTTCTAGGGTTGGGTAAAAAGTACATGTTTCCATGGTAAGAACCAAACCAAAACAAATATATGTTACAAATGGATATCCATTTTAGACGGATATCTATTACAAATGAATATTCGTTTTAGATGGATATTTATTACAAAACAGATATTTGTTATGAATGGATATTTCTTTTGTTGAAATTATAAAAAGAGTATTAATATATACTATATTTTTATATATACATAATATATTAATACATATATTATTATATGATTTCTATATATTATATATAATATATTATATATAATATAATATATGTTATATTATAATAATATATATTATATAATATATATTTGTAGACACTTAAAATTGTCCTGATCAATATTACACATCTAAATTTGATTACTAACACCATTTTCATCCTGAATCACCTCTTTTTGACCATTTAATTAAATAACCTTCATTATTTAACTAAATTTATCATTTTCATCTATTAATCAAATAATCAATGTTATTTGGCTAATTCATCCCCTCTTATGCTAATTTTCAGCCTGTTTAATTAGATAATGTGAATTATTTAATTAAACTTCTTAAGTCTTCTCATTTGATTAAATAAACCTAATTATTTAATTGAATGTCATTATCCCCCTTTAATTAAATAAGTTAAATATTTAGTTAAAATCCTAATTTCATCCATCTTGTACAATTAAAACAATGTTTTAATTATCTAATTAGCTAATTTCCCTCACCCTCCCACTTGCAAGGGAATATTCCCATGGAATATTCCTCTATTTGCACTCCTTCAAAACGGGAATGTCTTGCAACAAACTTCCTAACAACTTCCTAGTTTTTAGGAAGTGTGCTTCTTCAAATCAATGAGAGCCATTGATTAAAATATTTGATCCTTGTCAACTTGCATTCTCATCCATTGATGGGAATCCTTGATCCATGATATCTCCTCTCATTGCTTCTCATCCATTGATTGATCAAATCAATCCTGAACATTGATTCAACTATTTATCCTATAAATACTCCTCATTTCTATGAAAAAGGATCCACTTTCATTAAGGGTAACTAGACTATGCTAAATTTTAGAGCATTCTCCAATAGCATTTCAACATTTTAGCATCCATTTTAGCTTAGCTTTCATCCATTCTCATCAATCTTCATCAATGGAATCCATTTGAAAGCTTGTTTCAACTAAGGGGTTGGGAAAGGGCTGACATTCCATATCAATGTAGCACCAATCCCCCAATGGGATGAGGTTTGAGTCATTAGATTAGTTTCCATTATGAATTTCTTGTTTGTTTTATGTTTAATGGCTTCTTTATTTGATGTTTTCAAGTATTTCATTGGGAGCTTGACTTAACTAGTTAGATCTTGGCTTACTTCATGTAGATCAAGTAGGCTTATCTTAGGTTACGATCATGCTCACATTTTGGTGCTAGAAGGAGGGCTATACTAACCAGATTTGATGAATTTTCTTTGAATTTTTGGTGATTTGTAGGTTGTAGGGCTCGACGACACAATTATTCTGAAGCAGGGCGACACAGTTGCAAAGAGCGATGCAATTTCTTGCATTAGCACATAATTGTTATTTGACCAGAGCGACACAATTGCATATTTTGATGCAATTAAAATATGGTGATGCTTTTGTAGCGGCGCATTTGTTTCACTAACGCAACTGATCATTCTATTTTTTGTATTGCAGGTCAACCAGAGCGACACAATTGAAACAACGACGCATTTATAGTATTCCAACGCAATTGACCTTTCTAGTTTTTGACACAGTGACACTATTGAAGTTCACCAAAGCGACGCAATTGCAAACATTGATGCAATTGTATAAACCAGAGTTACGCAATTGCCTAAACAATGACACAATTTTTTAGGTAAAACAAAGAGTTCAGTTTTCATGTTTACTTTGAATTTTTCAATTTAATCTACTCTCTGATCATTTATTGACTTCTAGTTTTTTTTGTAAGGCTAACTATTTTGCAGGTTTGGAGAGGAGCTTGAAATCTTGAAGTGAAGGAGCGAAGCATCTTTTGATCTTTATTGTAAAAGTGTTTTTAAACAATTATGGGATGATATAACCCATCTTGTTGCTTTATTTCATGCTTTAGGGCCACTAGTTTTCAATTTGGGCTTAAAAACTTACAATGCAATGAGTTTTTCAAAGTTGGCTAAAATTGAACCCAAACATCCTCATATTGCAATGTTGGTTTAAAATTGAACAACACAAACTTACACTTCATTTTGGTGCAAATAAAATGAACATAACATCTATTTTGGTGCATTAAAATGAATCAGTGTCTTCCATGCTTGTCATGATTGTGTAACCTTTTAGTGTGTATCCTCTCCCCTTGCACTTCATGCGATCTTGGGTGAAGAGAAACATTCTAAGTTTACAAACTTTTTTGATTCACCCCAAGGATTTGCTACATATCCACTCCCCTTGCGCTTCGAGCGATCTTGGGTGAAAATAAATAGCATTTTATTGTCTTTATTAGATAAGGGCCTACCTATGAGATACATCTATGGAGAACTCATATGTGACCCTAAAATCATGTTTACCAGTGGGCTATATAAAGTTTACGAAATTGAAAGAAAGTAGCTTAAATATGGGGTGTGAATGCCTTGATGTGTCTAAATCCTCGTGTGAATGTAATGGGTTGTACAGGAAGGGCTAGAGACTTAAGTGTCTCACACTTGATGCATACCTTTGGTGTTCACGATTTTCACTAAAAGACCTTTGTCTAGAGGCCAACCAAGTTTTTTGAAACGTCCTTTGAAGTAGTGAATGGGAGGTGCAACACTCCCATAAGTTACTTACCATATCCAATTTATAGTTGAGGCATAAAGCTTAAGAGTTAATTCTCTTGTACAAAACTAGGTGTATCAAGACTATACATCTCCTTGATATGGCCTATTTGACCCCTCTATAATTTTAGATTTAAAATCATTCCTTCGGGGGTGAGGTAAGCCTACTAAGAAGTGACGTACCTTTATTCTCTATATTGTTAAGTGACTGATTTTGTTGAGCCAAACTAACTTAAGTCTTATGGAAGAAGACTTGTGAAATATCTCCCATACTGTAACGCTTGCGAGATGAGCAAATGCAATTCAAAGAGTCCATTTTGTTTAAAAAGGTTTACAAGTAAATAATGCCATTAATAAGAGTCTCCAAAATAAACCCAATGCAAAAGAGATAATTAAATTTATTTTCTTGTACTTTAAATATAACATTGCAATTCATCATGATTAAGCACGTGGCGAAGTATTATAATGCATTTTCATATTTACATTCATCCATGCTCAAAAGAGATCAATAAACCAATGAATAAATGGAATCAATAAATTCAATAAATAAGTTCTGCAGCAATTTACATCATAATATTGATAACACATCCATTTCAATGTTGCAGTAACAAATATCAATTACAATTACATTTTACAAAGGGCTTTACAAGCCATTCCAGTAGAATACACAAATACATCCATAGTAAAATAAAAACTTTGAACCTCCAACCGCCATGACACCAAGGGGCTTCTTGCGAGTTGGACCAAGAGTGTGATTGAGGCGCCTTTTCCGCCCAACCACGAAGTACATGACTTCCCCGGGTTCCTTCCTAACTCGAAGGAATCCCCGGCCCTGCATAAGGAGCCTAGCAACCTGACACAATAAAACAGGAGGGAACTCTCGATGCATGCCTGGTGCCTATATGCATTTCTAACATGAGAAAACATATTTCTTGCAACAGGAGGTGGAAGAGACTCAAATACATATATTTCTAGGCTTTTAAAACAAATCCATCTATTTCAATGGTACAAGTGCTTGGCCAAGCATAAATAAAACAAGTGGTAGTTTCAGAAAAGGTAAAACTACCGTCTCTGTGGATCCACCTTCGGCATCCTGTCCCAGAAGTTTCCAATACAGCAAATAATGCAAATGCAGAAAATAAAGCATTTTCCTTATACGATGCATTCAATCATGTTTTTCAATAATTCTAAAATGAAATCCTTCGTTTACCATATTCTTATAGAGTTTATCAAAAACGGTTTTCCATACACATTTGCAGTGAGAAAGATCCATCTAAATAGTTCAAAGAAAGTTTCAATGCTAATTTGAGTTCAATTCCATTACAGTTGAACCAAGTAAATAGTTTTTGAAAGTTTCAGACTTAAAAAGAAAATTGTTTTCTTTTGCTCAGAAAATAATTTCTCAAAAAAAAAAAAAACACAGGCAGTGATCATTAAATTGCGTATTTATATATATAAATATATATATACATTGTTGTATTTGAATCTGTGTATACATATATGTATATATCTAAACATGCGTGCAACCATTCATATTAAGAGTCTCAGTCAGATTGAAAAGAATACCACAATTTTCACAATTTTCAGGTAAAACAGAGGTATGCATGTTCTCATTTATGTTTTACTACAATGTTTTTTCTGAATATCATCAACTGTGTGAACTTATTCACCATGAGGAGTAATATCAAATTGGAAAATACAGTTACTACATTACTCATTTTCAACTTCTTATTTCTGTAGAAATTCTCAGTAATCAACATACAAAATGTGTCTATCTGTACACACACACACACACATATATATATATATATCTGTGCAATATATATACATATATATATATATATATATATGTATATATATATGTATATACATGTCAATAATATATATACATATGTATATATATACATGTATATACATAATGTTAATATGTGTCAATATATTATATATATATATATATACATATATATATATGTGTCAATAATATTAATGTTATATGTATGTATCTTAATAATAATAATATATGTCTATATATGTATGTTATCATGTTTATCAATATCTGCATATAATAATACATATGTCTGTATTAATATGTATATAATATATGCATGTATGTTATGCACATATGTAATATTAATACTATATATACATATATATACATACATATATATATATGTATATATATATATATAACTGTGCAATTAAAAAAAATACTTCAAACTCATATTGTCGCGCGAAGCAGAACTAAAGGAAATTCGCAGACTTTAAAGTTAATTTATTTATGGTATTGGGAATTCAATGTATGGAGCCCCTCTTCCCACCTCTCCCGTAGGGGAGGGTGCGGACTGTGAGGAGGCCGTGCCCCCTCCACAGGCCGCGGCCTGTGGAGGGCACGGGCATCCCCACAGCGCCATCCCTTCCTTGGGACGGGGCTGGGGAAATACTCCCTTCCCACACAGTAATACAATGCATCACATAGAGCCGAACACAACAGTATTTCATTCGGGTTTTTTCAAAATAAAGACAGTTAAAGAATTATATACGGAATTTAGTATATATGATTTCTGTATATATATATATATATATGCATAGGAATGCGAATTCCTGTGTATATATATATATATAAATATATATATCTGTATGTTTATATATATATTTTATATGCTTTTCATTCTTTTCAAAATATTATGTACCAAAGAATAGCAAAGGAAACATAATCACAAAAATACAGATTACAGAAGAATACTACCCCTTTCTGAAAGAAATTCGATGTTTTCTCAAAAGGTAAACCAATAAAGAGATGGTATTTTATTTATTTCAATTTTCCAAATTTTTGAAAACAAAGGGGTAAAAACTTTATTAGAAATCAGAAAAGAGCATTACAATAATAACCACGGGACCCAGTTCCAGAAAACAAGGTGCAAACCCCACAACATAAAATAAAATCAACTATCCCCATGTATCCTCCTATCCTCTTCCAAGAACCGGTCTAAATCCAGATGCAGCTCAGGGTTAACTTGATCCCAATCCTCAACCTTCCAACCACTATCTTGCTCAGAGGCCCATTTGGCCAAGCAGTCAGCAGCGCGATTCCACTCCCTTGGGATGTGAACAAAGGATGCCTCCTCCATCCGAGAACTAACTTGAAGAATCCGTTGAACCACCAAAGCCAACTGCCAATTTATATCAGATATCTTTCGCTCATTCAAGAGATTAATCAAAATCTGTGAATCAGCTTCACATATAACCTTTCTCCATCCCAAAGCAAGGGCCCTCTCCATAGCATGAAGAATTGCTAGACCCTCCATGAAGTTAACAGTCTTCACCCCCTCATGTATAGAGAATAGAAAAATCACCGAACCAGCTGAGTCCCTGCCAACCCCACCAATTCCAGCAGGCCCAGGATTTCCCCTAGAAGAACCATCAGTATTGATCTTTAAAAATCCATTGGGAGGAGGTAACCACCTTCCAACCCGTTGGACCCTCTTTTTCCCATGCCTACAGTTCCTAGAACTGACAAAAGATGAATGAATTTCTTGAAGACCTAGTCTGGCCACCAACTCAGCATCACCTCTCTCCAAGGGGAAAACCACATCACATTTAGCTAAAACAGACTCCTGCACCATTCCAAGCATACGCATCCAAACTTGCCGACCCACCAACTTCTGATCACGAAAAATTCTACGGTTCCGCTCCAACCAAATCTGCCAAAGCAGAAAGGTAGGGCCCACGAACCAAACTTCCTGCAAAAAGGAAGCCATAGAAGGAGGTCTTCCCATACTATCCCAGAATTCAACCAAAGAGCACGCATGAATACAGGGAAGCTTCCACGCCTCCCACCACCAATGCCAAAGTTGCACAACAAAGGGGCACCGAAAGAACAAATGTGAAGAATCCTCTTCCGCTCCCCCACACAACACACAAATTGAAGGTCCTTGAAATCCCCGTTTACGAATGTTATCCCAGGTCAAGCACCTATTCCAAGCCAAAGTCCAAACAAAGCAGTTGCATTTAGGCCACGAGAGTTTATTCCACACCCTTTCCACCAATGAACCTCTGCCCCAGTTAGCTTCTGAGCCAATAACACCTGATAACCAGAAGCAACAGAGTAAACCCCCTTAGGATTATGGGTCCAAGCAAGAATATCTTCTTCCAAAAGAGAACTACAACTCCTACTATGAAGAATCTTGTGAAGCTCAACACTTTCTTCCGCAAGTCCCAAATCTGGCCACTCTGCGGGATCCTTCCAATGAGCTACCTCCAACTGACCAAAAGAAGCAATAGACTTGAAGTCACTCACCCTAGCCCAGCCAGCCTCGAGAAATCTTTGGCACAAAGGAAGTAGGTTGGGGAACTGAGAAGTAAGTGGAGGGAATCCATCCCAAGAATCTGACCAGAAGAGAGCTTCAGTTCCTCGTCTACAGATCCAAAATAAACCTTCCTTAATAAGCTTTGCACCCTTCTGAAGAGTATTCCAAATCACTGAACCTTTCCCCTCAAGAGGGTAACGAGGAAGATCCTGTCGTGGAATCCCCGGGAAATACTTATGAGATAATATCCTGGCCCACTGCTGATCCTGTTCCACACACCATCTCCAAAATAGCTTAGCAGCCACAGCCACTCCAGATAACGCAGACTGTCGAAGACCAAGACCACCAAATTGCTTTGGGCTGCACACAACATCCCACCTAACCAGGCTCCACTTGGAAGAAGCCAAACTACCCGCCCATAAGAACTGCCTTTCAAGAGAATCCAACTCCCTCAGAAAACCCATCGGAGCCACCTGAAGCATACATCTGTAGGTAGGGAGAGCCTGCACCACCGACTTGAGAAGCTGAACCCGCCCCGCAAAAGACAACCATCTGTGGGTCCAATGATTAACTTTTGCACGGAGCTTATCAATAATATTCTGCCAAGAACCCTTGGGAAGATGGCGAACAGAAATTGGGAAACCCAGATAAGTCAAAGGGAGAACCCCTATCTGAAACCTTAAGATATTAGCAATTCTTCTCTGTATGGGGCTCGGCGTGTTGAAGAAGAATATGGAAGACTTCTCCTCATTAATCAATTGTCCTGAAGCAACAAGATATATGTCCAACAACTGCCTCAAGTTAGTAGCTTCCCTAACAGTAGCCATCCCCATCAGGGCAGTATCATCAACAAACTGCAAATGAGATTGCGGAGGCAAGTCTCCACCCCATCGCCAACCTTGAATGATGCCAAGCTCCACCCTTCTTTTCAACAAACGACCAAGGCCTTCCACAAGAAGCAGAAAAAGATACGGAGTAAGAGGATCCCCTTGGCGCAAACCCCTAGAGGCACCAAAAAGTTCAGAATGATCTCCATTTATTAAAACTGAGAAGGAAACAGACGTGACACAGCTCATGACCCATTGGATCCACTCCTCACCAAAACCAAAAGCAACAAGGATCTTCTGCAAAAAAAGACCATCTAACCCTGTCATAAGCCTTAGCCATATCCAGCTTAATGAACATAGCCTTCTCATGGGAGTTGTCCATGGAGTGGATGGTCTCCGTAGCAATGACAACCCCATCAAGAATCTGCCGACCTGCCACAAATCCACTCTGTTCCTCCGAAATCAACACTTTAAGCCACTTCTTCAGTCTCTCAGCCAATAACTTTGAGATGATTTTATAAGCCACATTGCAAAGAGAGATAGGCCGAAACTGAGATAACCTATCAGCCCCTTCACACTTGGGTATGAGAGCAAGGAAGGTGGAGTTCAGAGCACGAAGCATCTGTTTATTCCTTTGGGACTCAAGGACAACAGCCAGAAGATCCAACTTTATGATATCCCAGAATTCCTGAAAAAATTCAATCGGGAAACCATCGGGACCAGGAGCTTTACCCTTCTTCATCTGAAACACAATCCCCTCCAGCTCATCAAGAGAGATATCTTTCATCAAATACTCATTCGCCTCCCTGGAGACCAACTGAGGAATACAAGAAAGAACCTGTGCTTCCTCAACAGAGCCCCCTTGTGAATCCTCCCTAAATAAAGTAGCAAAATACTGAGATGCCTCAGCAGAGATTTCTTGAAACGAGGCAAGACGTTCACCCCTATCATTCACCAGAAAAGGAATGGAATTACCATGCCTCCTATCCTTCACAGAATTGAAGAAGAAGGCGGTGTTTTTATCACCTTCCTGTAACCATTCAACCCGGGCCTTTTGCTTCCAATAGATTTCTTCCCGCAATTCAAATTCCTCAACCACTTTCAAAGTCTTAGCCTCCTCCCTTAGAAGATCCTCAGAGGCCCCATTCTCACGAATCAACCGCGTAATATTATTCAACTCCTCTTGTGCGGCAACCTTAGCATGAAAGATATTACCAAAACATCGCCGATTCCACCTTTTAAGCTGATATTTGACAAACTGAAGAAGCTTGGAGAATGTGTACATTGCCGTACCAAAAGTTGGTCTACCAATCCGCCACCACTCAGCCACATAATCATGAAGAGTGGGATCCCGTAACCACATAAGCTGGAACTTGAATGAGGGAGACCGAGGCCCCCGTGCAGAGATAATACTAAGCTTAATAGGCCAATGATCAGAACCTCTCCAATCAAGAATTTCAGATCGAGTGGACCATAAGTTTCCAACCCAATAACAGGAAACCAAGAAACGATCTAGCCTCTCAGCAACACAACTCTCACCAATTCTCCTATTATTCCAAGTGAAGCGACCATTACTAGGTAGAACATCAATAAGATTTAATTCAGAAATGCTATCTCTGAATAACAGAGCAGAAGGCTCCAACCTAGGAATTCCACCTCTTTTCTCAGACAATTCCACAATAGCATTAAAATCGCCAGCCATAACCCACGGATGGTAAGGAGCTAAGCTACGAACAAAACGAAGATGGGACCATAGAAGTTGTTTACCCAGAAACTCAACAGGAGCATACACATTAGAGAGGAGAATACACTCACCAGTCTCATACCAAGAGGCGACAAGGGATATAGAGGATCTAGAGGACATCCACCATAGGGGGAAAATCTTCCGAGGGTTCCAAAAGCAAGCCACCCCTCCAGAAGCACCAAGAGCCCCCACACACTGGCATTCACCATATTTCCACAGCTTAGGAGCCATGGCCAACATATTATCTACAGATAACTTTCAAGTACTCCTGAGAGATCATTTCTGGGGGCATGAAAAATGTGAATCAAGAGTCTTGACTGACCCTGACTCCACCAAAGTTTCCCCAGTTAATTTAATCTTCTCCATATCCTTTTTCCTTCCCAGCTTGGAAGTCCTGTCACCAACCCCTTTCTTCAGTTCATTTTGCTGAATACCCAAACAAGAGGAGGCCAAAGAGCTCTTCCCCACATCCTTGCCTCCTTTCAGGGGCAATGGGGAACCACCTCCACCACTCTTCGAAGCTCCAATAGAAGATTCTTGTTCAGTCTGGACAATCAATTGTTGATCCGTATCCATCTGCCCAACCCCAATCTCCTGCACATCCTGCATGGCCTCCAATGGTGGCCCATCCTGTCCTGTACCCAAAGTTCCCTGATCCAAGTTCAGCAACCCCGGATTCACTTCCTCCTGGCTGAGATCATCCAGCACCTCAAACCTATTAAAAGTTTCATCATCCTGCCTCTCCCTCAAGGTCCGCTTCTGGCCCCGATTCCTATTGCGAGCCTTAACAGGGACATAACCATCATCTCCATTACCATCACCCGGAATAGGCTCCTTACCATTATCAGTCCTAGGAGGATTACGAGAAGGCTGAGAAGGTTGGGGCCCCACAGGCTTAGCCCTAGGGCATCTACGCTGCAAGTGACCATATTCATGACAAAGGCGACACCGAAAAGGTAGGGTTTCGTAATCTAGCTGTTGAACCCAAGTATATGATCCAACACTCACTTCAACAGAATCTGGTAGTGGCTTGCTTAAATCAATTTCTACACAGATACGAGCAAAAGTCATTACCTTTTTATACTGCGTCTGTTGTGAAGACCCAATAGGTTTACCGAGCATTGAAGCCACCAAATGCAACACGTCCATCCCGCCAACACTCAACTGGAAACCACGGCAACCGAACCCAACTGGAATCCGACTCGGTATTGCCTCAGTCGGGTTGAAGCCAGCATGCCATGGCTTGATAAACAAACCCACCTGGTTATAAAAATAGGGGCCACCCTCGAAGACCTTATTCCGATCTGCCATGCAATCAAAAGAGACCATAAAAAAGTTGTTCGCAAGGAGCCTAATCTCCATCTCCCCCTCCGGCATCCAAGTCCGTTGAGCCCAGGATTCCAAAAAATGCAGCGAGACTCTCAAACCCATGAACTTGCAATAAAAAGAGTGCCTTGAATAGTATTCAATATCATCTGCAAGCATTTCCATCGGGATAATCAGCTTCGGTCGCTCTTTGCATCTTTCCAAACACCCATTAATCTTCGTAATTCGGGAACCATTAACCGATCCTAGATCATTCATCTCCATCTCTGAAGAAAACAGCGTATTATCAAAAACATTCACTCCATGCGCCGAAGGCTTCGAACCAAATGCTGAACGGAAATCCAATTTGGGGCTAACCCTAGATGTTTCCCCACCCGACATAGCAAAAAACAAGATCCCCAGCAGGCATGCAAACCCCCAGGACACTTTAGCAAGAAATGGAAAAAAGAAAAGACCCCAAGGGCAGGATCAAAACCCTTCCACCCACAAGCCACCCAAACAGTAGCAAGAAGGCCTCCAGAAAAGAAAAAAACCCCACCACCACAGCCCCGATAGCTTCAAAAAACCCCCCCCACAACGCAGAAGCGAGCAACACACAGAGAACGAGCTAGGGCACGGTCGCCCTAGCTCGGCTTGCAGAGCACGCAAACGCCATCAATTACTTTACAATTCTCGTCTTCAATTTTCCAAATTTAAAGAAAACACTTGAAGACATTTTCTCAGACATTTGCATTCATTTCCTAAAAATATTGCATTCCAATTCTCAATTTTATGCTAAAATTCAGAGTGGTTAAAAAGAGAAGAATGGAAGAACCTGGTAATTATTCCAGCTGTAGATGTCCAAAATTCCTTATTGCCTCCCTTTCCTGAGCTGGTCTTTCTGGAGAAATTCCTCTTCTCTCCTGCCTTTTGATTCCTTAATTTTCAATTAACTTCACTTTCCCCCCCAATTCCTTCCAGACCTTCGAAATTGATCAAAGAAAATAGCTTCTTGCAGTTATTCACACCCCCTCCACTTCCAGAGAATATTGTTTTTCAAGAAGAAATTTCAAGAACCGTTTCTTTACGGGAATGTCCTTTCCTATTCTACATTAATTCCTTTCTTATTAAACCCTAATAGAAATTAAAACAAATGCAATATAATATATTTCTATTTTTATTTCAATTTCGTAAATAAATAAAACATAATAAAATATTTTCTATTATTTGCACAAAAATTAAATAAGTAATTCAAAAATGCTTTCCCCATAAACACATAATCCATTTGGCTTTTTATTTAAATATCACAATTAAAATAAATTTAGAAATCTTAAATCTTTTAAAACTGCAATTAATAATTTATTTATATTTATATTATTATTTTATTATTTATTTATTTTATCCATTTATTATTTATTTTGCAAATAATTTAAAGCAATCCATTCAAAATAGACATTGCCTAAATGCAACTATATGATTCTAGGTGTTGTGTGTGACCGAGAGTTCTTCCTCTTTTACCCTGTCGAGAAGCTAACCTTCTTTCCTCAATCACACTCTTGGTCTTCGACCACCTACAACTCAAGTGCACTCAGGCATGCAACAACGAAATTGTATTAGTAATCGATATAGAGATATAAATCAAAGCAATAATTAAATCAATACTTCAATTTTGTTCTATCTTATATATTTCAAAATAAAACGCATTCATAATTTTCAATAGTAAATACTTTTCACATTTCCACACCAAAGCATTGTAATAAATCATATTACTCTATCACACATCATCATTCATAAAATAAATCCACACAAAGCCATGGACAAATCAACATCAAAATCTGAGACGTGACATCCATACCCATTGAGTCATTCAAACACATTGCTTGGAATTCAGACAACTCAAACAAACATCAACATGGTCAAAAATTTCAAACTCTTTGTTTATTTGTGAGTGCACTTAAAGGACAATATATTGTTGCATACCTCTAACTATATCTTGTTTTTTTCAAAACAATATATATTAGTGGTTTCCCAATATATTTGACCATATCTCTACTCACTTATATCAAAGTTAACCTAGGGACCTATGGCTTAGCTCTTTGATTTCCAAAATGTAAAGCTTTTGTGGGAAACATTTTGCCTTGTCATAGAAATTCTTAGTTAAAAGCTTAATCAGGATATTTGATGTGGTAAAAGAAATCTCATTAATCAAATATTAACTCAATTGAAACCACAAAGAAGGTACACCTTGGTTTCATTTTCAAACATCTTGACTTCCAAAGCCACAAAGAGAAAACAAGGAAATGTATACCAAAACATTGTATCAAAGTTCTACCATCCAACAAACATTGATTTCTTAGGTTTATCACTCCAAGGGAAAAGCATGTTTTTCAATACCTTGATCTTGTAAACAAAGTCCCTCTTAGGTTCAAACCATTAGGATCAATCATCCCATTCATATCAAAACATTTGACATCTCACCTCACAAACAACTTTAAACTTTGGACACAACAACCTCTTAGACTTAGGTTGTCATCAAAAAATTCCCTAGTTTACATATATGTGTGTAAATGAATCCTTTTTCATACGTTTAGTTAAGTTAGCCAACATCCTTTTGAACAAGTTTATTCTAAAAGTCACAAGACTACTTTTAGGATTCACAAGTTCATTAGCATCCTTATCCAAAACAACAAAAATCAAAACTTTAGTCTAGTGTTGTCCAAAGTTTAGAAGTTCATCATTCATATCACTCACCCCTTTCATCATCCATTCACATCATTGGTCCTAAACACCTTAGAGGGTCACTTTACCAAAATTTGAATTAACCCAAGAGTTCCAAAAATATAAATCCCAACAAAATACCCTCAAAGTTGATCCAAAATTTATGGTAACAACAAGATCACAATACAAGAAAAACATAGAGCAAAACAAAAATTCATCCACCATGAGTGATCCCAACCAACAATAATTTGATCCTAGAAGCTACTCAACCCCATCACAAGATCCACCCCAAACTTCACAAAACATGGGGTATAAAGTAGATGTTACGAAGAACCCACTTGAGCTCATTGCAGAGGAACTACTTGAGTATCAACAAGATCCCAAAACACACCATATCATCAACACTTTGATGAAGTTGAATCCAACACAATACATGCTAGCCTTAGCAAAGGAAGGAGCAAAACTCCATTCAACATTCAATTTGGACACAATTAGAGAACAACCTTTGGGAAATGTGGCTTCTATTCCTCAAGCTTCCATCACACAACCCTTGGTACAAGGTATGACTCAACCTATCACTCAATCAACTTCATCACATGTGCCAATAGTCTTGCAACTCAACTTGGAACCAACCTGGGTCTGACTCCCAATCTAGGAAACAACATAATTTTGGTTACTGTTATTAATTTTTGCTTCCTGCATAAATTAATGAAGTTTGGAAGCAATTACTTGTTGGGGTATACAAAAAAATTGTTTTCAGAATTACAACATGTTTTAGGATTGCTTTATCAAAATCATTCAACCGGTTTGAGTTAAACTGATTCAACAATCTGGACAAGGCAATCATTGAACAAATTTCATTTGAAGAACGTCATTCAAGCTGAGTGATTCATTATGTAGTGATTGTTACTACTGTTTTTCAGAAAAGCATTGCATATTTAAGAGCTAGAATGCAGATAATCATTCATTTTGATTACAAAACATGTTTTCAAAACAATTGCAATATTATTGTTTCATTATGTAATCGTAAAAAGAACTTAGATTTCTGATCACAAGCCATGACATATCATGAACAATTGATTTATTAAAAGAAATATGTTTTGTGATCCCACACAAGTCGTGGGTAGACTAAGTTGATTCAATTCAACAAAAAATACAAACTATACAACTGAAGAATAAGTAAAGTGAAACATGTAAAAGAAAATCATGTCGTCATTGCCTTAAGGGCTGGTGTAGACTTGATTCATCATTCTTCTGTTTGTTCTTCAGCACCTTCGATCTTCAACTCCTTAGCTTCTCAAATTCAGAATCTGCAATTGATGGAAAGTGGTGTTAGAGCTCAGGTCATGAAATTCAAGAAAACGTGTTGAATTCAACAGGAATATAATTTTCACTCGTTGTCAAATCAGATCAACTTAGTCAATATCTGAGAGATAAATGAAAACTGGCAGATCAAATCATCAAAGAATCATTTGATCCATTGTTTTTACTAACTTGTTTGTTTCATGTGCAGAAACAGGAAATGTAATGTTGCTAAATTTATCAGATTACAATATGAGTGGTGTAAAATGTGGCTCCCACAAGGGTTGAGCCCAACTCATTCAAATACCTTTGTGCATTATAGAACAAAAAAAAAATCAACATTGTGCCCAATTACTTTAATGAATCATTCATAACAGTTTCAAATGGAGTTAGTATCTACAATTAGCAAGAACAATCAAAATAAAAACAGCTGAATGAGTTACAATTAGCAGGGCAATCATGTTATTAATCGCCAAAACCCATGAATACAATGTACAGGTTCATGAAAATAGAGTTTTCAGTAGTCAATAATGATAGCTTGCTTTAACAGAATAGTCAAAAAACTAGATAACATTCCTATATATCTGGAAAGCAACAATCAACTTGATAAAATAGAGTATTATCATACTGATAATCAAGAGACATCATCAAAAGAGCATAGAACAGAAAAATCATTATCAAATGATGAAAAGCAGCCATGAAACAAGAGTAGCATGTGAGCAGTATGGTAAACCCTCAGAAGTAAAATAAGGAGCTAAAACTCTTGGCCAGAGAGTCCATTCATGGTGACTTATAGGAAAAGTCAATATAGAAAAATCACTTCATCAAATGCTTGAAGTCGTGGTGTTTAGCATAGAGTTTCCAGAAAAACACAGAAGAGAAATTTATTTGCTGCTCAGTAAGATTTTATGGTAACAGCGCCTTGCAAGCTAGAAAAGAGATGGAGTAAAATCAAAACTGTAGCCATTCATGGAGGAATTTGTCACCAAAGAAAGATATCGAGTAATATTCGACAATAAAACAAATACCCAAATGCATGAAAATGCATGGCTACAGCTACAGGATGGGAGGTGAATATACAACAAAGATTTTTAGATTTTTTACAATAATCTTGAGTTCAAAATGAAGAAAAAACATGGCAGCATTAAATGTACAGAAGTCAAGCATTGAAAATGAAAGCAGAAATTTAAAAGCTCAACTAAGTTATCCATGGCGGTTGAATAAAAATCACAATATATAGAAGTTTCATAAAGAAAAATATCATAAATCTGTATAACCGCAGCCTGTTAGGCTTTCAAAAGCTTTTAAAGATAAAGAAAATTCTCCAGATTTAAAGATAAGTCTATTTACCTTCATATTTCTGCCATAAATCTTCCAGAATCTTCAAAAAATGGCTCAAAATATAGTGGAAACCAGCAAAAACGTGGCTGGGGTTTCATCCATGGCGGCTCTCTTCTTCCAACAGCAAAAGAATGAAATGAAATGAATGTCTATCATTCATTTTAGGGTTATAACCCTAAGGGATGCATTGGAGAAGGCAATCTTTTGCCTTAAAGTTTTTAAGTTAAACTTTATTCTTTCACTATGGCCGTGGCTTTTTGTGCCTTAGGTTTTTTCCTCCAAGTCTTTTAATCTCTCATCTATGTCTTATAAACTTTTCTATTATTTTGCATTAAATTTGAAACTTTATTAAAAATGATTTTTATAAATCATTTTAAATAAATGTTATTATAAAATGCAAAATTAATGCCTTTGATCTATTTAAAAGTCTTTGTTTTGCATTTAGAGTCAATTGTAAAAAATTTATTTAAAGTGATATTTATAAATCATTTTTAAATAAATGTTATTATTAAATGCAAAATTAGAGTTTTCAAGTGATGAGACAAGTATTGAAATTGTAAATCTTTATTTTAAATGATAATTATAAATCATTTAAATTAAATTGGAGAGATGGCGATGTCAAGCTGTGTTGGTCGAGCTAGGGCGTTCGTGCCCTAGCTCGCTCTTCGTGAGTTCTTGATGGTGCGTCGTGGGGGGGTCTTTTCCTGCGTTCTGAGTGGTGCGTGGTTGTCTTCTTCCTTCTGATGCTGGTTCCCTTGGTGCGCGAAGGTGGGTGTTGGGCTTGAGCCAGCAGATTTGGGCCTGTGTCTTCTGTGCGTGGTGGCGACCGGGTGGAACTTGGTGTGTTGTCGCTTGGTCGGGTTCCCTCCGTCTGCTAGGCTTGCGTGGGGTGGAGGTTGTTGGGTGTTGTGTGGGGTTTGATGCGCAGCCATTCTCCGTGGGTTGTGTGATTTCCTGCTTGGGGGTACAGTGGTTCTTTTTGAAGCTGAAACTTGTGAGTTTTGGAGGGTTGTGGGTGAAGCTGGAGGGGTATTGTGGTAACCCTCGCGTGTGTGTTCTCCTCTGATCTCTTGATTTGGGGGCTTGCATGCCCGCATTGGATATTGTTCTGAGTCATGTCACAAGGGGAGTCATCTGGGATTAGCCCCAAGATGGATTTCCGATTAGCTTTTAGATCAAAACCCCCGGAACAAGGTGCAAAGGTTTTTGATAATAATTTGTTTTCACCGGGTCAAGAGATGAATAGTTCTGGATTTTCTGGAGGACCTAGAATTACAAAAATTAATGGATGTTTGGAAAGATGTAAGGAGAGACCAAAACTGGTTATCCCAATGGAGTTGCTGGTGGATGATATTGAATATTATTTGAAACACTCGTTTTATTGTAAGTTTATGGGTTTAAGGGTCTCGTTGCAATTTTTGGAATCTTGGACTCAGAGGACTTGGTTGTCGGAAGGAGAAATGGAGATTAGACTCCTAGCTAATAATTACTTTATGGTTTCATTTGATTGCATGGCTGATCGGAATAGGATTTTTGAGGGGGGTCCCTATTTCTATAACCAAGTGGGTTTGTTTATGAAGTTGTGGCATGCGGGTTTCAATCCGACTGAGGAGCTCCCGAATAGGGTTCCAGTGTGGGTTCGTCTGCCATGGTTTCCAGTTGAATGTTGGCGAGAGGATGTCCTACATTTGGTGGCTTCAATGCTTGGTAAACCAGTTGGGTCTTCACAACAGACGCAGTTTAAAAAGGTAATGACTTTTGCCCGTATCTGTGTAGAAATTGATTTAAGCATGCCATTGCCAGATTCTATGGAGGTGAGTGCAAGATCATATACATGGGTGCAACAAATAGACTATGAAACTCTGCCTTTTTGGTGTCAATTTTGTCATGAGTATGGACACTTGCAGCGCAGGTGCCCTAGGGCTAAGCCAGTAGGGACCCAATCTGGCCAAACTCCACGCAATCCACCTGGGGTTGATAAGGGGAAGGGGCCTATTCCAGGTGATGATATTGCAGAGGATGGATATATTCCTGTCAAAGCTCACAACAGAAATCGGGGGCAGAAGAGGACTCTGGGGGAGAGGCAAGATGATGTTTCTTTTAACAGGTTTGAGGTGTTGGATGATCTCAACCAACAAGAAGTGAATCCAAGTTTGATGAACTTGGATCAAGGAGCTTTGGGTTCAGGAAAGAAAGGGCCTCCTTCAGAGGTTATACAGGTTGTGCAGGACTCGGGTGTTGGGCAGATGGACACGGATCAGCAGTTGATTGTTTCGGCTGGACAGGATCCTGTGCATGGGACTTTGACGAATGGGGGAGAGGGTTCTCCTTTTCCTATAAAGATTGGTGTGGAAGTTTGAAAGAGCTCTAGTTCCTCTTCTCGCATGGGTATTCAGCAAAAGGATCCAAAGAAAGGGGTTGGTGAGAAGAACCCCAAGCTGGGTAGGAAAAAGGATTTAGAAAAGATTAAATCAACTGGGGAGACTCTGGTGGAGTTAGGGGCAGTTAAGACCCTGGATTCTCACTTCTTGTGTACCCAGAAATGATTGTTATATCTTGGAATGTAAGGGGCTTGAACAGTGGCCCCCAACAAAAAGTTGTTCGTGATTTGGTTAGGAATCAATCTCTGGATGTTCTTTTTCTTTAGGAAACTAAGCTTTCCATGGAGAGTATGGTGAATATGGTACCTAAGTTGTGGAAGTATGGTGAGTGTCAGTGTGTTGGAGCTCACAGTGCATCTAGGGGGGTGGCTTGCTTATGGAATCCACAGAGGATTTGCCCTCTCTGGTGGATGTCTTCTAGGTCGGCTATTTCGTTGGTGGCCTCTTGCTCTGTGATAAGAGAATGTATTCTCCTCTCCAATGTGTATGCGCCTATTGAGTATCAGGGTAAGCAGCTTCTTTGGTCTCATCTTCGATATGTTTGTAGCCTGGCTCCTTTCCACCCATGGATTCTGGCTGAGGATTTCAATGCTATTGTGGAGTTGTCTAAGAAAAGGGGTGGAATTGTTCGATTAGAGCCTTCTGCTTTACTTCTCAGGGATAGCATTTCTGATCTAAATCTTATTAATGTTCAGCCCAGTAATGGTCGTTTTACTTGGAATAATAGGTGAAATGGTGAAGACTGTGTCACTGAGAGGCTTGATCGGTTCTTGGTCTCCTGTTATTGGGTTGGTGACTTATGGTCAATCTCCTCTGAAATTCTGGATTGGAGGGGTTCGGACCACTGGCCTATCAAGCTTAGCATCATCTCTGCTTGAGCACCTCGTTCTCCTTCCTTCAAATTCCAACTTATGTGGTTACGGGACTCTACTCTTTTTGACCAAGTGGGTGTGTGGTGGAGGATTGGTAGACCTGCTTTTGGTACTGCAATGTATACCTTTGCTAAGCTTCTTCAATTTGTCAAGTATCAGCTTAAAAGGTGGAATCATCGGTGTTTTGGCAATATTTTTCATGATAAGGCCGCTGCCCAAGAAGAGTTAAATAATGTTACAAGATTGATTCAGGATAATGGGGTTATGGAGGATCTTTTGAAAGAAGAGGCTAGAACTTTGAAGGTGGTCGAGGAATGTGAGTTACGTGAGGAGATATATTGGAAGCAAAAGGCTCGGATTGACTGGTTGCAGGAAGGGGACAAAAATACTGCCTTTTTTTTTAATTTTGTGAAGGCCAGGAGGCATGGTAACTCTATCTTTGTGTTAGTTAATGACAGAGGGGATCGTGTTGTCTCGTTCCAGGAAATCGCGACTGAGGCATCATAGTATTTTGCTGCTCTTTTCAAAGAGGACTCTCAAGGGGGTTCAGTCGAGGAGGAACAGGTTCTTTTGTGTGTCCCTCAATTGGTCTCTAGGGAGGCGAATGAGTATCTGATGAGGGAGATTTCTCTAGAGGAGTTGGAGGAGATTGTGTTTCAGATTAAGAGGAGAAAAGCTCCTGGCCCGGATGGTTTCCCAATAGAGTTCTTCCAAGAGTTCTGGGAAATCATAAAGTTGGACCTTCTAGCAATTGTTCAAGAATCCCAGAGGAACAAGCAGATGTTGCGTGCTCTTAATTCCACTTTCATTGCTCTCATTCCCAAGTGTGAAGGTTCGGATAGGTTAACTCAGTTTAGGCCTATCTCCCTTTGCAATGTGGCATATAAGATTATTGTGAAGTTAATGGCTGAGAGATTGAAGAAGTGGCTTAAAGTGTTGATCTCGGAGGAACAAAGTGGGTTTGTTGCAAGACGACAAATTTTGGACGGGGTTGTTATTGCTACTGAGACCATCCACTCCATGGCCAGTTGCCAAGAGAAGACTATGTTTATTAAATTGGATATGGCTAAGGCCTATGATAGGGTTAGATGGTCCTTCCTTCGGAAGATCCTTAGTGCTTTTGGATTTTGTGCTGAATGGATCCAATGGGTTATGAGTTGTGTTACGTCAGTATCCTTCTCGGTACTGATAAATGGAGATCATTCTGAACTTTTTGGGGGCGTCTCGGGATCTTCGCCAAGGGGACCCTCTATCCCCGTACCTATTTCTTCTTTTTGCTGAAGGTCTTGGGCGTTTGCTGAGAAGAAATGTTGGGTTAGGTAGCATTCAAGGTTGGCATTGGGGTGGAGACTTGCCTCCGCAGTCTCATTTGCAGTTTGTTGATGATACTGCCTTGATGGGGATGGCTACTGTCAGGGAAGCTACTTTTTTGAGACAGTTGTTGGATGTTTACTTGGTGGCATCGGGGCAATTGATTAATGAAGATAAGTCTTCCATCTTCTTCTTCAATACGCCTGCCCCCATTCAGAGAAGAATTGCTAACATTTTGAGGTTTCAGATAGGGGTTCTCCCTTTTATGTATTTAGGCATTCCAATTTCTATTGGTCGTCTTCCCAAGGGTTCTTGGCAGAATATCATTGATAAGTTTTGGGTGAAAGTCAATCATTGGACACATAGATGGTTGTCTTTTGCTGGGTGGGTTCAGCCTCTTAAATCAGTTGTGCAAGCACTCCCTACTTACAGGTGTATGCTTCAAGTGGCTCTGGTTGAGTTTCTTAAGGAGTTGGACTCTCTTGAGAGACAGTTTTTATGGGTTGGATGCTTGTCATCCTCCAAGTGGAGCCTGGTCAAGTGGGAAGAGGTGTGTAGTCCTAAGCAGTATGGTGGATTGGGACTTCGACAATCTTCTTTTTTTGGAGTGGTTGTGGCTGCTAAGCTTTTTTGGCGTTGGTGTGTGGAGCAGGATCAGGTGTGGGCCAGGATATTATCTCATAAGTATTTCCCTGGCATCCCTTGGCATGATCTCCTTAGGTACCCTCTTGAGGGGAAAGGGTCGGTGATTTGGAGTACTCTTCAGAAGGGTACGAAGCTCATTAAGGAGGGTTTATTTTGGATCTGTCGTCAGGGTTCGAAAGCTCTTTTTTGGTCTGACTCTTGGGATGGTTTCCCTCTGCTTATCTCTCAATTTCCTCACCTGATTCCATTGAGCCAGAGTTTTCTTGCGGTTGGTTGGTCACAGGTGAGTGACTTCAAGTCATTTTCTTTTTATGGGCAGTTGGAGAAGGCTTGTTGGAAGGATCCCACCCAGTGGCCGGATGTGGGTGGGGAGGAAGGCAGGGCCGAGCTTAACGCGATTCTTTGTAGTAGGCGTTGTAGTTCTCTACAGGAAGAGGATATTACTGCTTGGGCTCATAATCCCAAGGGGAGTTATTCTGTTGCTTGGGGTTATCAGGTGTTGCTGGATTAGAAGTTGGCTAGGGCAGAGGTTCAGTGGTGGAAGAGGGTGTGGAGTAAGCTATCATGGCCTAAATGTAATTGTTTTGTTTGGACTTTAGCGTGGAATAGATGTTTGACCTGGGATAACATTCGTAAACAGGGTTTCCAGGGGCCTTCAGTTTGTGTTCTCTGTGGGAAGGCGGAAGAGGACTCCTCACACTTGTTCTTCCGATGTCCCTTTGTTGTGCAACTTTGGCATTGGTGGTGGGAGGTTTGGAAGAAACCTTGTGTTCATGCTTCCTCTTTGGTGGAGTTCTAGGATAGTATGGGAAGACCCCCCTCATCGGCCTCCTTTTTGCAGGATGTCTGGTATGCTGGACCTACTTTTCTTCTTTGGCAGACCTGGTTGGAGCGGAATCGTAGAATATTTTGTGGTGTTAAATTGGTGGGTCAGCAGGTGTGGATGCGTATATTAGGTATGATACAGGAATCGGTTATGGCCAAGAGTGAAGTGTTTTTCCCCTAGGGAAAGAGGATGCTGAGTTGGTAGATAGATTGGGACATCAGGGGAGACAATCTTCTTCTGGGGGTTCCAGGAGATGCAGACATGGGGCCAAGAGAGTGCAACAGCTAGGTAGATGGCTTCCTCCTCCAACTGGTGTCTTGAAGATCAATTCTGATGGATCTTCTAGAGGTAATCCTGGGCCTACTGGGATTGGTGGGGTTGGCAGAGATTTAGGGGGTTCAGTGATTTTTATTTTCTCTATTCATGAGGGGGAGAAGACGGTCAATCTCATGCAGGGCTTGGTGATTCTTTATGCTGTGGAGCGGGCCCTTGCTTTGGGATGGCATAAGGTTATTTGTGAGGCTGATTCACAAATCTTGATTAATCTGTTGAATGAGAGAAAGATGTTTGATATTAATTGGTTGTTGGCTTCAGTTGTTCAATGTATTCTTCAGGTTTGCTCCAAGATGGAGGCAGTTTCTTTTGTTCATATCCTGAGGGAGTGGAATCGGGTTGCTAACTGCTTGGCTAAATGGGCTTCTGAGCATGATACTGGCTGGAAGATTGAGGATTGGATGCAGGTCTCCCCTGAGTTACGTCAGGACTTGGATAGAGTCCTTGAAGAGGATAAAAGGATATTGGAAGATAGTTGATTTTGTTTTTGTTCCTGCTTTGGTGCTTCTTTGGTTTTCTGGGGCTAGCCCCCTTGGTTTTGGTTGTAATGCTCTCTTTTGATTTTCAATAAAGTTTTTACCCCTCTTTTATTAAAAAAAAAAAAATCATTTAAATTAAAAGATATCTTCAAAGCAAAATAATGTGCTTTTATTGTAATGTCAAAGACTTGGTTAAAAGAGTTCAATGGAGCATTGAGAGCTTGCTAAATCATGGAGATGATTGAGAAGTTATGCCAACATAAGGAGTAAAGATGGGGAGTTTGGAGGGAAATCAGGAATTTGACTTCAATTTTGAGTTCAGTTGGACTTATCTTGAGTCAAAGAGTATTTTGAAGCACAGAACACCTTGTTGCTTTCAGTTATGAGCCTGATTTGGAGGGATTTTCTTTTGTATACGACCCACAAAGCTGTTCAAACTTTGGCAACTCTTGTTGGAGTTGGTTGGCAATTGCATGCCTTATTTGGAGGAGAAGATTGACAACACATCAGCTTTTGGAGCCAAAATTCAATTTCGAATTTTGAGACTTTTTCTATAATTCTTTCTCTTCTTTCATTATTGGAGTTAGTTCTTGGTTTGGAGATTGCTGAGGCATATCATTCTCACTTTGTAACTCATGATTTCTTGAGATTTGTAATGCAAATATCCTAGATTTTTCAATAAAGAAGCTTGTCATTCCTTCTCAAATCTGTCTTGTGCATGTATTGTGAGTAAGTCTTTGGATTAATAGTTTGTGATTTCCATCAAATCCTTATTTTAATCTTATTGCCTCAATGTCTTGCTTAGATTCAATATGTTATAGTGCAGGTCATTGATTGTGTTTCATAGATTTGTTGAATACTTGTTATGAAAACATCATTGTTTTCTTTCAAACAAACTTCGATCATATAAACCTTTCAAATGAATCATTTATGCAGAACATGCTAGATTGAGTAGGGAATTCTCTTTTAGTTTCATTTGTTAAAATATCTTGAGAGGTTTTAAAGCAGATTCAAGTCATCTTTACATATTGGTGAATCACCTTTTCTTTTCTTTTTTTGCAATTTTTATGTTTACTTTATCCTTCTATCCTTTACCTCTGTTTAAAAAACCAGTTTTACAAGAAAATCCAAAGGGAACCAGCCCAAAACCTGCAGGTCTATTCTCACCATAGGATACCCACAGCCTGAGAGTAGTCCCATGTGCATAGGATTTATCGAGCTTTTCAGCTTAATTTCGGGTGCAAATCCTTGTGTTAACAGTTACACAAGACACAATTATCCCCCAAAACACAAATTGGACACCAACATTTCATGCCCAACCATATGCTTCCACTACAACAAGTTCCCAAAGTATTCCTATTGTTCAAAAAATTCAAGTGAGTCAAACACCCCAAGTGGAACAAGGACAAGTAAACACAATCATACAAAGTCAACCCTTGACACAACAAGGTCAAACATCAAACCATCCAATTGACACATCAAATCAATTGGTTCCACAAGCCACTCAAACCAACCAAAGAAACACATCCAACTCATTGGTCACAAATCCCATCAATCAAGGAAACTCATTAGTCTCAAATCAAACACATAAAGGAAATGCATCCAACACATTGGTCCATCAACATTAAATCAATCAAGGGAATTCTTCCAATCAAATAATCCAAAGTCAAATCATGCCACTCACATCACAACACCAAGTGGCACCGTCTCAACCTTTGGTCCCCTAAATAATTCAAAATTAAATGGGACCTCAAGCCTAAATTCCTCCACCTCAATCTCAAATTTTACAAGGAATGATAGCACAAAATCAAGGACAAAATGTAACAAATCCAAATCTAATGTCCAATCCTCAAAATATCATCACACATCAACCACCCCATAATCAACTCAATTCACAAAACACTCACATGGTTCCCCAAAATCAGCCACTCAACCCACAAAATAAAAATATTTCAAGCCAATACATTCAAACCAATCAATTTGTTCCAAACCAAAATACCATCCCATTATCACAAGGACAAAGTGCATTGGCTTATCAACAACAACACCAAGCTCAATTACTAGCACAACAACAAGAACAATTGCTAGTGCAACAACAACAGGCTCAATTACAAGCCCAACAACAACAAGCTCAACTACAAGCACAACAACAAGCTCAATTTCAATCTCAACTCCAAGAGCAACAACAAGCTCAACTCCAAGCTCAACTACAAGCAAAACAAAAAGCACAATTGCAAGCACAACAATATGCACTCAACAACAACAAGTGCTTGCACAACAACAAAGCTTGTACTACAACCCTAGTGATCCAACAAAGCTAGTTTACTATTTCTAGGAGATTCTGATTTTTGTTGAAATCACATATTTTTAGAAAATATAATGATTTGAGCCTTTAAAAGTTCCATTTAAAGCATTCCAATTGAAGAGGGTTTGATCAAACTACCTTATATCAAACCCCCTTGGATAGAACCTCGCTAGTTCTAAACCATACCTATAACGGAGTCTCCTTTACACCTATCAAAATGTTGATAAAAAACCACTTTTGATTTACCTTTTGGGGGATTAAAAGAATTCATTTAAAATTTATTTTTTGTAAGTATGTATTCCTTATTATAAGCTTCCCAAAAAGTATAATTTTAAATAAATTTAATTTTATTATTATATTTATTTTTTTATTTCTTGTGAATGTAGGTTTTTCACTGAAAATCAAGCTCTTTGTTCTGCACATGTGGAAAATTAGAAGATTATCAAAAAAAAAAAAATTTAAAATATGAGTGCACCAAATATTGAAGTCCTTGATCCAACAAAAAAAATGAATTTCGATACATACAAAAAAAGTTGTGTTATACAGTCCGCCTATTTCTGAATTGTAATTGGTTTGACTTTGAAACTTTATTAAGGAAAAAATATTCAATAAAACAGTATGAAACTAATTGGAAGCACTAGATATCGCAGTTATAAATCTAAATTCAAAAAAAATAGATTTTTATCCTTCATGGAAAAAAATTTATGTGTTATACGGTGAGCATCACTCCTTAAAAATGGTGTTTACTGAAAAAAAAAACTAATTTTTGAAGGAGATGGAAAAAGAAGTGCAATCTAATTCCAAAAAATTTGAAAAAACTATTTTTAGAATCTACAAACAAAATGTCACAAATCACTAGTTTGCATCATCTTCAAATTCCTCACGGTTTAGCCGCTATAGGTGCCCGAAAGTGAAGATTTAGTTAGAAAAAATCAATTCAGTGTCCAGTTTGGCCAAAAATTGTAAACCAGTATTGTGGGATCACCCACCCCCAACAACCATACGCAAGCACACGACAAAAAATCTCAAACCAAAATGTGCAAGGAGCATTTAACACACCTACACCACTATCACCATTACATACACAATATCAAAATCCACCATACATTACATATAACACACCCCCATATCAAAATCCCACATATAACTCATCTACCATTCCATAGTATACCACATATGCTCCTCCACCAAGCAATCCCGAAGATGATTTATCCCCACAAATTAGGGTGCTCAAACAACAAATCCAAGACATCCAAGCAAGGAAGACAAAGAAATCACATGCACAATGGGACTTGTGTCCATACCCCTTTGATAGAAACATTGCAATGATACCATTCCCACCAAGATTCAAGATCCCTAAGTTTGACAAAATAAAGGGTAGGGAAATCCCGAAGATCATATCAAATAATTTTACATAGCATGTATGGAAGTTACGTAAAATGACTCCTATTGGATGCACCTTTTCTCACATAGTTTGGGAGGCCCAATGATAGAATGGTTCTCACATTTACCCCCTGGAATTCAAACCTTCCAAGATATAATTGATCAGTTTGTAGATCACTTCTCCTACAACCTAGACATGGACGTAAGCTTGGAATAGCTATACACCCTAAAACAAAATAAGGGTGAATCCTTCATGAATTTCTTACAATGATGGAGGAAGAGAGCTAGCAAAAGAAAATTTCCAATTCTCGAAGAGCAACAAATAGGTATCATTATTGCCAATGTAGACGCAAATCTATCCTTTCAAATAAAAATGCAATGTGCCACATCATACGAAGAGCTTATCCCTAGGGCCCTTAACATCAAAAGAGCCCTTACTAAACAAGGAAACACACAAGCATATAAGGACAATTGCCCATCTACTAGTTCCAATGACAAGCCCCACATTTGGGCCAAGAACAAGAACATAACTAATGATGGTGTCGTTGATGTAAAAGTGGTCCTAATTGCTCCTAGACAAACAAACACCCAACTAATGAACACACAACAAATAAACATGTAGCCACAAAATGATAAAGTCAACAACACATACACACAAAGAGGATCACCCCCTAGAAACAACTACCCTCGATGATGTAAGTATACACCATTGGGGGAACCTATTGAAGCAGTCATGCAAAATTTGGTGCAATTCAATCTAATTACTCTCCCCAACTATCAAAATTACCAAGAACCCCAAGTTAAACCACCATAGTACAACAAGAAGGATCTTTGTGATTTCCATAAGATTGAGGGACACAAGACAACAAGTTGCATAAAAATGAAAAACATCATCCAAGATCTAATTTACAATGGAGACGTGACTGTCGATCAATAATCAGGAAACCAAGACCTCAAAATATACAAGAACCCAATTCTAGATCATAACAAGGAAACAACAATGGAAAAGGGAAAGATTACTCCAATGTAGGTCATGTGTATAAAAATGTCATCGCATATTGTGATAATTTCATATCCATCGTCACCATCAAAGGGCCTAGTGCAGAGTGTGGAGTCACCACACATCGAGGAAAGGTCACAATCCAATGAGCATCGTCGCTTGACCTAGGGCACAACCCACTATTCCAAAGTCAAACCCTAGTGATTATAGTCTCCTAGACTAATTGAAGAGACCCATGCCCAGATATCCATCTTGGAGTTATTGAAACTATCCCCCGCGCATAGGGATATCTTAGAAAAGGCTTTGTTCACTTCTTCCGTACTCATGAATCTTGATACTAAGCAATTCCAAGTTATGATTAGACACATTACCACTTGCCATCTTCTCACCTTTTCTGAGCAAGACCTCCCAACGCAACCATCACCCGCATTGCACCTTGAGGTCATCGTTCACAAGAACAAGGTCAAAAGAGTCTTGGTGGATGGAGGTGTTGGTATAAATATTTGTACCCTTCAACTAATCAAAAACTTGGGTTTCTCTAAAGATTCCATTGAAAAGTAAAAAGGTGTTACCATATGGGCATATGATGATCAAGAACGGGTTTCTCAAGGCAGAATCAAGCTCCCTATCCAAGTAGGACCCACCATTGCTGAAACTACTTGCCAAGTGCTTGATCTTGACCTTCCTTATAACATTCTTCTAGGTTTACCATGGATCCATGCCATGCAAGCTACAGCTTCCACATACGATCAATACGTCAAATTTATTTATGAAGATAAAGAATTCATCATCCATGGAAATCCCAAACCATTCTATTACTGCAAGAACCTTGAAGAAAAATACTACAAGGTCCCACAAGTACCTAAAAATGATGAAAGGCCAACATCCTCCTCATTTGTTGACTCATATTCCCTAGCTTCTACCTCTCAATCCAAAACACCCATCATGCAGAACATACTGGACATCAAGGAAGCGATCAAAGATAATGGATGTGGGGACTATAACTTGAAGAAGGATTCTTTTGTGCTCGGAGAGTTGTATCTTTCTCCTAAACCTCACGGGAAGCCTCAACCTATTAACAAGGTATCTGAGACAATGAAGGTAACATCTACCACTTTCACCAAGTGGGGATATTTGAACAAGGAATTCATTAATGAGGAGGATGTATCCAAATTATTATATTAGGATAGCAAACCCGTGCATGTTCTTCCAATGGAAGACAACAACAAAGGATTGTAGCTAATGATGGGTTGGGGATACAACAAGAATGAGAAACTAGAGCAGAATGACAATGGTTTCCTAGAACCCCTTGCTCTTGAGAAATGACCAAAGAATCTTGGTCTTGGATGTAACACGAGCAAAGTGACCATTCTTGGCAAGGGTACTTCTAATAAACGATACGAGCATTCCTCTTGGCTGCCTACATCACGTGATAATACCCTTGATGACTTTTCCCTTGATATCACGGATTTATTTTAAGATACCTCCATATTCATGATAACTACTACATCCTTTGCTCCAAACAGCTAAATCCCTGAACTAAAGCTAGTCTACCCTGAACTCATAAATTGGGACCAACGAGGACCGCCTATTTTGGATTTGTTCAAAAATGATGAAACAATCTCCAAGTTTATGGGACTTTGTGACAACAAGTCATACAGGGATCATAAAGCAAGATTTGAAATTGAACTAGATACGCAAGCTTACTATGGGGAAACGATTGTGTCCCTCTATCACAAAATAAATGAAATGAGAATCACATGTCGATCCTTGAGTGAAAACCACATTGTGGCACTTTTTGATCATAAAATAGTAAAAAAAGGGATGCATATGATGGTGGAAACCTCTCACAGGCGTCGAAGGATGAGGGATTCAATCTTCCCCTTAGTGCAATGCATCTAGAGAAGTCAATAGTACTTGCAAAAAATCCAATCTAGTGAATGTAGGGACAAAGGAAACACCACAAATCACCCTCTATGTAGAATCATTATTGGATGAAGAGAAAACAAACTTGGTAGCTTTCTTAAAAGAGCGAAAGACAAAATTTGCATGGTCCTATACAGATATGCCTGGACTTGATCCTGAAGTGATTGTACAAAATCTAGCAGTCTATCCTAAAGCTAAACCAGTAAAGCAGAAGCTAAGAAAGATGCACCCACATATAGTGTTGTTGGTCAAACTAGAATTACAAAACCTCCTTGATGTAGGATTTATCAAACCAATAGACTATCCTGAGTGGGTTTTCAACTTGGTGCTAGTCTCAAAACCCACTGGGGGCATCAAAATATGTACTAACTTCAGGGATTTAAATAAAGCATGTCTGAAAGATGACTTTCTTCTTCCAAACATTGACATTATTATAGATTTGACTTCTGGACATGAGATGCTGACACTTATGGAAAAATTCTCAAGTTATGTAACCAGATCATGATTGTCAGAGAAGACCAACATAAAACAACATTCACATGTCCATGGGGAACTTGTTGCTAGAATATGATGCTATTTGGGTTAAAGAATGTTGGAGCTACTTACCAAAGAGACATGACATTGATCTTTCATGACATGATCCACAAAACCGTTGAATAATATGTGGATGAAATTCTAGCTAAGACAAAAACAAGGAAGGAGAATATAGAAGTATTAGGACCAATCTTTGACTAACTCGAAGAGTACAAGGTGCAATTAAATCCAAAAAAGTGTGTCATTGGTGTCACATCAGGAAAGCTCCTAGGGTACATAGTGTCGCAAAGAGGAATCGAGATAGATCCAACCAAGGTCAAAGCAATTTTGGATATGGAGACACCGTAAACCTTAAAGCAAATGTAAGGTTTACAAGGGAGGTTACAGTCTATTAGGAGATTTATAGCACAACTGGTAGATCAGATCCACCCCTTTTCTCACCTTCTCCACAAGGGGATAACATACAAATGGGATGAGAAGTGTGACAAAACCTTCCAACAAATCAAGGATTATCTACTAACACCTATCCTGATGCCACTAATACTGAATAAACCCTTGATTTTGTATATCTCGGCTACATCAGCAGCATTGGGTTCTCTTCTTGCTCATCACGATGAAACAGGGAAGGAGAGAGCAATCTACTATATCAGCAGGACATTGGTTGGATACAAGATGAACTACTCACCCATTGAAAAGGCTTGCCTAGCAATGGTCTTCACTTCACAAAAATTTAGACACTACATACTTTCTCACCAAATAAAGCTCATTGCTAAAGTTGATCCATTGAAATATCTATTATCTAAGGCAACTCTCACTATACAAATGCCTAAATGGGTGATGATCCTAACAGAGTTTGATATAGAGTACATAGAGTGAAAATCTATCAAAGAGCAGGTCATTGCAGATCAACTGGTAGAGGCACCAATCTATGCAGAGAATCCATTGGTGTTTGAATTTCCTAATGAGTTAGTATTTGTCCTCAATGTGGTGGATCAGTGGAAGATGTACTTTGGTGGATCACATACACAACATGGATTTGAATTAGGCATTCTCTTCATCACCCCACAAGGTGATTGTATCCCCAAATCATATTAGCTATCTTTTTCATGCACCAACAACATCTTCAAGTACAAAGATCTTATAATGGGATTAAGAATTGCACTACAATGGAAAATATAGGAATTAAAGGTCTACAAATATTCACAGCTAATCATAAATCAAGTCAATGATGACTATCAGACCAAAGATGATAAGCTCACACCTTACAAAAAGATGGTGGAGAGTCTCAAGGATTTCTTCATCAACATCACATTTGAGCAAATACCTCGTTCAACAATAGAGCAGTTGATGTAATGGAAACTATTGGGTCCTTATTAGACATGTCGCATAACATCCTTAAATGAAAATTCCTCATTGAGCATCTTCTCATACCAACATTTGAGGTACCCAAATCTGAATTCGTATGCAAAATTGTTGGCCCAGTTCCCCATGGTATCGTGACATCTTTACCTACCTAAAAAAGAGGTATCCTCCCAATTGACATTACTCCAAACCTTAAGAAAACCTTTGTCAAGAAAGCATCTCGATTTTTTATCCTAGGTGACACCCTTTACCATCGAAGTCTCGAAGGGACATTATTACGATGTCTTAACCAAGAGGAAGCTTTCACCTCATTAACAAAACATGAAGGCATTTGTGGATCACATTCTAGTGGTATGACCTTAGCTAAGAAATTGTTGAGGATAGGGTACTACTTTCCTACCATGGAACGGGAAGCTCATCAATATGTGAAGAATTTCATGCAGTTTCAACAACATGGGGACCTTATCCATGCATCGACTCAAGAACTCCAACCAATTGTTACACCTTGGCCTTTCTTGCAATGGGAACTTGACCTCATAGGAAAGATCACCCCTACCTCATCTAATGGTCACAAGTTTATCATTACAACCACTAATTATTTTACAAAGTGGGTTGAAGCTATCCCTCTAACCTACATCACATGAAAACAAATCTCCAAATCCATCCTGAACTACCTTTTTTGTCCCTACAGTGTTCCAAAATCCCTTATCTTAGACAATGGAACACATTTCAAAAATCAGGATGTACGTAAGTTATGCCAATGGTTCAATATCCAACACTGGTTCTCTACCCCTTACTATCCTCGGGGCAATAGTCAAGCTAAGGCTTCAAACAAAATCATCCTCAAAATTCTCAAGAAGACGATCAATGAAGTTGGTTGTGCTTGGCATTTGTAATTGAACCTTGCCTCATGAGCCTATAGAACCATTATCCGCACACATACAACTGCCACACCCTTTTTCCTAGTCTAGAAAACTGATGCTATCCTACCCATTGAGGTCGAGTTCCCATCACTGAGAATATCATTGAGAAATCTTATTAATGATGAAGAATACAAGGTGTCCCAGTTGAACAAGCTATAGTAGTTAGATGAGCGTTGTCCTCATGCCTTGAATCATTTGCAGGCATATCATAATCGACTCAAGAGGAGCTATAATAAGAAAATCAAAAGTCAATCCTTCCAGGTGAGAGATCATGTATTGAAGGAGAATCAGAAGAACATGCCCGATCCAAAGAGCAAAGGGAAGTTTGAGCCTAATTGGTTAGGACCATTTATTGTCATAGCTAGTTATGGTTCGGGAGCATAGCAATTATCAACATCTGAAGGAGAACCCTTATAGGATCCTATCAACAACTCACATCTCAAAAAAAATTATGCCTAGGTTTGAAGGGTATAAATCCAAAAAATCCAAACAAGACAAAAAAATAACAAAATCCAAAAAATAAGAAAAAGAATTGAAAACAGTCAAGAGAAAAAAAATCATCCTCTAGTGAAAACCATTTCGGTGGCGCTTTGGGCAAGTACCTTTGTGAAAACCTGGTAAACAGACGCCTTGCATAAATAAGCATTATCCATCCATCCTTGACTCTTCGGCTTATCCTACTTTGTCATCCATTGCATCCATCCTTCATCATATTATCCTATTTATTCCATCACCCATCCACGTTTGTATCATAGTTAGATATTACGTAAGAATCATATTCCCCTTTACTACTACTTGGCACATTCCTAAGGTCAGTTTGTCCTGACTATATCGAGGTAGTCTATCGCAGAACACTGGGGACAATTTGTCTATACTTTCATTCGATTGAGTTCTTGTATATCTTAAGGTTATTCTCAAAATCTCACAAAATTCAAAACATTCACAAAATCCAAAAAATCCAAAAAATCCAAAAAACTATCGTAAAATACAAAAATACAAAAACATCAAAATCTTGTATAGCAAAAAATCAAAAAATATTATAAATTTGTATAGTCAAAAATCCAAAAATATTCATAACATCATCAAAATCCCTAAATAGGTCAAAAAGTCAAAAAATAAAAAAACATGGTTGTTGAACTACATTGTCTCTGAGCTTGAACGTAGGCAAGGCCATTATTGATGAGCCCCCACATTAGGTTAGTCCCTTAGGATTTTGTCACAATAAACTGACGATCCATCAATGTTCATATCTCATCCATAAATGGTTATTTGTTAGAGTTAGTTGAACTACGTCATCTCTACATGTATAACGTAGGTAAGACCATCATTGATGAGCCCCTGAGGTGCTAGGCCAATTTCCTCTTAGGTTTTGGTCTAAACTTAGAAAACCCAAAATATTGGAAAACAATCAAAAAATCTTAAACAACCTCAAATAACCTAAAAACCTAAACATTCACATATACCCAAAAAAGATCAAAAACAACCTCAAAACATTTGTAAAAAAAATAGAAATATTCCAAAAAGTCAAAAACCACCCATCCAATTTCACTTTCACTAGCAATAAACTTCCATTCATAACAAATAAATCGTCACTTTCAACCTTTGGTAAAATAAGTGGAAACAAGTGTGGAAATTTGTGAAGTATGAACCTAAATGTGAAAATCTAAAGCCTATATCATGAATAAACAAGTTAGTAACATTTGTATCAACGACCTATCAAAAAATTAGTCTTAGTCAAAACATCTGGTAAACATGTCCTAGGATGCATCCTTCCTACAATGGACATCATCATCAGAAATCACCTTATCTATGTTACTTTGGCAAGAGATATAAATAACATTGACTATTTGTTTATTTTGATATTTTCTTATGATTTATCTTATTGACCCATTTCAAGGACCTCTCGATGATGTCTATCAAAACAATTTAGAGAGAAAGGAATGGGGCATCAATCATTATCTTTCATTGGTGTTCTTGTGGGATATTCTTGTAAAATAACCTTGACAAATACTTGTTTTGTTGTGTGTGTTGGGAGGTTGTTTTGAATAAACTGTTGACTATTGTGTATGCTTTGGTCCGAAATGTTCTAAACTTCTAAACTACATTCCAATAAGGTTTTTGTATGTCAAGTGTGAGCAAGGATTATCCTATCTGTTTGCAAAGTCAAAATCCATCGCACTAGATACAAAGCCATCTTGGTTATCAATATTGTAATGCATTGTGTCTATGTGTTATATCAAAGATAAGAAATAAAATGATGAAATATCCCAATCCCCGAAACAAGCAAATCATCAATCTCGTCGCCATATCTAATAAAGTCTCAAAGAATCATGGACTTGTTGGACTCCTGAATCAATCTCAAAATCAATGGTTAATCCATTCATCCTATTCTTCTATCTTCTCTCCACGCTAACATGGTATCATGATAGCAAAAATAATAATGCACCCATCCTGCATCCGCAAACCATCAACATACATACATCCTGCATAATCATCATTATATCATAGCATAACATCATCGCATAGAAAATACACAAAAATAAATGCATCCATCTCATAACATGTCATATAGAAAAGATATTGAAAAAGAAAGTAAATCATCCATCGCATGGAATTCATAACATAAATCATACATCGCATATCATATAGCATCACATAATAAATCATACATCGCATCGCATCATATGCATAAACATCCACATCCATAACATAAACATCTACATCCATAACCTAGCATGTGCATCCATACATGATCATAAAGCATCGCATAAAATAAAAGAACACCATATTATAATCACATTGAATCATCTCATACATATATCTCATCAAAATGTGATCGTCATGATACAAAAATTTGAATCACTATGTAATGTCACCAAAAATGGATATACATGAGGCTATCAAAAATTGACTAATGAATGTATATACATCATAAATCAAGGTTGTACATCAAAAATGTGTCTACAAATGTGAGGCTAGCCTCGACTCTACCTGTCGTCATGGCGGGACTGGTCTTGGTGTCCTGCTGAAGGTTTTTTGTGTTCACTTCCAGAGGGATGATGTACTGAAGGAGCACCTTCAGAACCACTAGGTGCCACCCTACTACGATGTGAAAAATTTGGTTATTGCCAGTGCAGAGGAACATCTCTATAATACAATATCCTATAATACGCAGCCTCCATCATAGCCTACCCGTACATGTGAGCAAACACAACCTAGCCTTGTTCCTGTTGTGCCTACTGAGTCGCAACCTCTAGTTGTTGTCGCCAATCAATCTCCCGAGCCAGTTGGATGGTGAGTTGTTAGACCTATTGTTGGTCTTGGTCACACTTTCCAATAACCTGCTACACCTATTGGAGCGTCTGGTCGCGCTCCTACCTCAACCTGTCTCTCTCTGTGATCAAGACTAAGATCTCTGTGTCTCGCAAGTTAGGTGTATGTGGTTACTGCTACTATCTCTGTTGATCTGGTGGTGGTGGTGGTGCTTGTCTCAATGGATGAATCAGCGAAACATGCCCCAAAACCTACCCCAAACCTAATCCTGTTGTTGTTGGTGCCCATCATCGAGCACTTGTCCATCATAGCCATCCTAAGGAGGTTGTTGCTATCCTCTGCCCTGTCCTCTGATCTGTCACTATCCCCTCCCCCTACTGGGAACTTGTCCTCCGGTGGGATATGTGAATCGCATAGGGGCATGTTGTCTAAACCATGCATCATAAGCAAGAGTGGTCCTTGCATCATATGGACCCCTAGTGTATACCCACAACTATGGGATAAGTTGTCTAAAGTCATCAATGGTGACTTGTGGTGGGACATGCTGACCCCAAACTATCTCTCGGACAGTTCGTGCAAAAATAGCTCTATATGCGGGTTGTATTGTATTATGAGTCTCGCCAAACTACCTAGCTACTCGATCAGGAAGATATCTCTCTACCATGGTATGCTCTCATCCCAAAATATACCTAGTCTGGTGAGCATAAAATAACTGCTCATGTTCATCATACCAAGGATGTGCCTGAATCCATGGCCTCCATCTAAAAACTACCATATCATCAACAACACACCTCCATTGGGGGATCCCTGTGGTACCTGTATGTTGTAAAGTATTCATGGCCCCATATCTATAAACGATAGGCTAATCAGGATTAGTATCAACAAGTGTAATCATAAGATAGAGCACAACAATGTGCTCCCACACCCAAATGTGAAGCAGTGTAACTCTGAATCCTATCACTCACCCCCTCAAGTACACCACCTAATGTATGTCATGGTACAATGAAGCAAGTACAACTGGGCCCCATGCATAGAGTGTCATCCTTTGCACCATCCCTACCTAGGAAAGTCCCCAACTAAAGCTAAATCCTTTTCCTTGTTGGTCGGGAACTAGTACTCCCAAAATCAGTGCTCCAATAAATAGAGTCAAGTCTGGCACCTACCCTCTATAACCCCGTAGGTTGATCTGGTGGCTATCCACCCAAATAGTCTCTAGTCCGAGCACATCAAAGATCACGTCCACCCCAGAATTAGTATCATAGATAACTCTCTCCCCATGGATGGGGATCCACAGACTACACCACACAGCCTCTAATGTAAATGTGGCCTCTCTAGTAGGTAGATGAAAGGAAGAGGTCTCACTATGCCAGCGCTCGATCATGTTGTCATAATCACTAAATGGGTCCTAATCTTTGGCATGTGAGCAATGAACCCCAAGCCAATCGCGTTGAGGAAAAAGTTCTCATCATCCCCAAAATGGCGAATGCAAGAAAGAATGCTAGGTAGACGCTCCCGAGACATGATCAGTCAAATGGTCTCCTACACATGTGAACCGAACATCCTCAAATTTGCTAAAAAATGACAAAATTTGGAGTCTAAAACCCTAAAATTACAATTGTGTGCTAATTTGACAATTGTGTCGCTTTGGTAAAAAGCAATTGCGTCGCAATTTTTTCAATTGCATCGCTCTATACAATTGCACATTGGAATTTGAGTGCGACACTGAACCTAAATCGCCTAGTGCAAAACTATTTTGCAATTGCACTCCGTCATTTCAATAGCGATGTTGGATCTAAAATGTACATTGTGCCGCTATTTGACAATAGTGATGCTATCTTGCAAATGCACCCCTAAACCTAAATTGAGCACTACGATGCATCATGACAAAGGCGTCATTGTAGCGCAATTGTGCCACCGACCACAACAAAAGCGTCGCAATATAGCGACACAATTACTTGACTAACTTCAAAGCATAATGAATACATAAAAATGCAAAAAATGAGAAAAGTTTTGGAATGCATATCGGGGGTCTTGCATCGGCTGGCCTCTAGTACTCTCGTACCCTGTTCACAAGGTGCTTGGGAAGCGTTAGAACACCCATATCGTTAGGAGGTTAGAGAAAAATCAATAGGAATTCTTTAAGGGTGAATGTGCAAATGAATTAAAAATGACCCCTCACCCTCTATTTACGCCTAAAAATTAGGGTGGGAAAATGGCATTTTAAAAAAAAAAATTATCAATTTTTGAGCTATGCAGCTTATTTTGAGGCATTTTTTTAACATTTTTGAGCCTATTTTCGCATCCCAGAGCTTATTTTCTACGTCTGAACCTATGTTGAATCTTTGTCACAATCTCGACCTGAAAAATTAAAATTTTCACTCAATCTCTCGAGGGGGTAGGGTACCAACATAATTCCTTCCGCTGGGGAAACAACGAGGCATCCAAAAAATCAAGAATTTTAAAAAAAATTTATCTAAGCAACAACATTAATCTGAAAGCGTCAGTCTTTGAACCAATGTAACAGGTACTTCGCTTCAAAGAGAGGCAAAATGTAGATACTTAAAATTGTCATGATTGATATTACACATCTGAATTTGATTACTAACACCGTTTTCGTCCTGAATCACCTCTTTTTGACCGTTTAATTAAATAATCTTCATTATTTAACTAAATTTATCATTTTTGTCTATTAATAAAATAAGCAATATTATTTGGCTAATTCATCCCCTCTCATGTTAATTTTAACCTTGTTTAATTAGATAATGCAAATTATTTAATTAATCTTCTTAAGTCTTCTCATTTCATTAAATAAACCTAATTATTTAATTGAATGTCATTATCCCTCTTTAATTAAATAAGTTAATTATTTAGTTAAAAACCTAATTTCATCCATCTTGCACAATTAAAACAATGTTTTAATTATCTAATTAGCTAATTTCCCTCACCCTCCCACTTGCAAGGGAATATTCCTCCATTTGCACTCCTTCAATGGGTATATCTTGCAACAAACTTCCTAACAACTTCCTAATTTTTAGGAAGTGTGCTTCTTCAAATCAATGAGAGCCATTAATTAGAATCCTTGATCCTTGTCAACTTGCATTCTCATCCATTGATGGGAATCTTTGATCCATGCTATCTCCTCTCATCGCTTCTCATCCATTGGTATACCCTCCTCTTTGCCACATATTTGTGTGCCCCATCATTGCATTATGTGCCACCATGTATGTTTGGGTCCTCTTGGACAACCTCCTAAGGCTCTGATGGGCACATTTGACTATGAGGTCCATCATATGTTAGATGTAGGAGATGAGATAGCACAAAGCAAAGCATTTCTAGGAGAGATATCGGGAGAGAGAGATGACATGGATTCACCAATAAGACTTAAAGTAATTTCATAGTGCATTTTATCTTTTATCTCATATTTTATAAGAAATATTAGTACTAATGTATATTTATGTTCCAAAATATTTAATAGAACTATTGACAAAGGATCAAATTTCACAAGTCCAAGAGGGTACTCAATCAGCCATTTCATTTGGCCTGGAGAGTCAGTATATGGTATACTTTTTTGCAGATACATGTTTACAATTTTTTATTCTATATGCATATCATTTCAATTGTGATTTAGATGTTAATTTTTGAAATCTATTATGATTAAATACATGTACATACAATGATAGTCTTATGTATTCTTGTCTTTTTATCCAGTAATATGGTACTTTTATAGCCATGATGGTTGCTTCTGACACATTGGAAGAAGCATCACAACAAGTATATGATTGTTTTATATTCTCGACATTATGATTATATGTACATGTGCATTTAAATTGTTTTACTTTCTTGCCATTTTTTATATAGGCAACTATCTTAGCTAGTTCATCCATCATGAGCCCATCTAGAACAAGAGAACAAGCATCACAAGAGGTATGTGTTTATTTTACATTGTAGTATATACGTTTAGATAGGAGTAGATATATGTTTAGTAAATATGATTATTTGTCAACAATTATATATTAATTTGTATCAATTTTATTTTACTTGCTATAGTCCTCTATCTAATTCAGCAATGTGATGAATCCAAGACCATTTCTATATGCTAGGACTCTTGATTGTCCTACGGGACAATCATATGCAGAGTATCTTACAAAAAAAAGAGCAAGACTTGAGGCAATCAAAAATTCCATTTTAGATATATTATAGTTTAATATAGTGATTTTGATGTTAATTTGACAATTCTAAATTATAGTATATAAGTTTCTATTTAGTAGTCTAACTTGTCAACCATTGACATAATCTAATTTTTTGTTTGAATTGTTATTGTGGAAACTTTAAAGCCACCAAATACTTCGAGGAGGCTTGATTTTGATGATATAACACAAGATTAGGGTTTCTAGAGACTGATACATTTAGGGATTGATACATAGTTATTCGACGTGTATATTGTATATAGATCTTGATATGGCATATGTCACATTTTGTAGAACTTGTTTTGAGTTGGCATATATGCCAAATTTGTATATGCACATACACAATTATTCTACAATTTTTTATATAAAAATTGATATTCTATCTGATTTGTTCCTTGTGTGCATGCCTTTCTACTTTGAAACTTAAAATTGGAATGTATAATCAAATTAGAATGGTGTTAACTTATGATCAATAACATATTATAGATTAATGAAATTGTATTTGAATAGAACTTATGAATTACAATTGTTAATCCATATATGTTAGTGTTAAATTTGGTTTCCTTTGGCAACTTCACCAAATTTCATGACCATTTATCTAATTTTATCACCATTTTTCTAATGTAGAGCTCGTAGTGGTTATGTAGAAGCTCTCAATAAAATTTGGATTCTAGTTGCAAGTTGAACACTCAATTTGACATCAATTTAACAATAAAAAGTATAGTAATACATTAGAATAGTAATAGAAGATAACTTAATACATTAGAATTTTGTACTAAATGGGCTCAAATAACTCTTGTACAAAAGAATACACGTGATTTAAAGCTCTCTTGAATGAACTTATATTTTGACATTATTTAGTTATTTGAACTCCTTTAATGAAGTGGGCAACCGATTTTTTTTCAAAAGAAGCTAAAATTAATGCAAAATGGTATGAGAAGCATTGTATAATGTTTTTTGACAAGATAAATCTCATACTAACCATAGCCAAATAAAAAAGAAAGGTACTGTGAGATTATTTAATTGGAAGAATGATAAAAAAAATTGGCATGTTTTTTTTAACCTTTTCACATCTCTACCAACCATTCACTTATTGTATTTATTTGTTAGTAGCCTAAAATTGTATATTTGTGTTGCGTGTAATTATAAATCTATTGTAGGAGGTATTTTTTAGTGTTTCAAATTAATGTTCACATACATTACATTTAAGTGTTCATTCATATTAAGATTCACATACATTACATTCAAGAGTTCTTTCATAGACAAGTCCAAAATCTTCGCCATTGCTCGACTATTAAGTAGTTGCCAATGTGAACCAATGTAAGAATGTGTGACTGATTTTGATGTGAAAATATATACACATGTGACATTTGTGAATATACATAATTAGGTGCATACACATAATCGTCAATACAACTAATAATGCCCATATAGTTTTATCAATGTCCTCATGTACAAATACATCAATGTATCTTTCTACCAACTATCCTAGATACACAACTAATATGTGACCATGCTAATATCCTCACTCTATAATGTACATCTCAAATCATTGCTACTGTCAAAGACACCTACATTACAATATTACAAACCAAGTTCTATTAAAAAATAGAAAAAAGACTGAGTAAAAGTAATTGAACAATAAAAGCAACATGAACTCCAATGTTGGATGCATTGCCATTAAACTTCATGTCCTACTCAAAGCTTGTGTTGAGAAATTCCTAGATATAAATATTAGGAAAGTATGGATTATAAACAACATAAACAACAAAGTCAACTAATCATTCTTTGAAATCAATAATGGTTAAAATTAAACACGAATATTGGAAAATGCAAAAATTATTGATTTTTTAGTAATTTTGACAAATGGACAATGTGGAAATTTTGATGTATGTAGGTAAATACTAGGGAAGGTCTGACTTCATTTCCCAAGTCACTCGATCGTTCTAGGGTGCTCTTTTTGGGGTAGTCTCTTAAGAGCCCTAAAAGCAAAAAAATGTCAAACTTTGACGAAGTCATTTCGGGAGCTCGTTGCATGTAGGAATGCTTTTTCTGGACTTGTAGGTGGATATTGAATCCCTTCAAACCAACCTCTCTCGGTTTGGGTCAACTCAACACTATTTGTGTGTTCTAGTGTCAAATACATTATTGCAAAATTTGTCAGCGGAAAGCAGTACAAAAATGAAAAGAAGCATTTGTTGTGCATAATGGATCGAAACCAACTATACCAACACATCAAGGTGGATAGTCCAACATTATGAAAGGCCTCCTTTTTTCGCCCAAGCCCCCTCATGATTCCTGAGTGCACTAATCTGGGGTAGTCTTGAAAGTGTCGTAAGAGCAAAAAATGCAAAATTATAAAATTTATAGTTATTTTGATGAATGGGCGGTGTTGACACATCAAGGTAGGTAGGTAAATACTAGGGAAGGTCTGACCTCATTACCCAAGTCACCCGATTATTCTGGAGTGCTCTTTTTGAGGTAGTGTCTAAGAGCCTTAAGAGCAAAAAATGCAAAATTTGTAAATTTATAGTAATTTTGATGAATGGGAAGCATGAACACATTGATATAGGTAGGTAAATACTATGGAATGTCTAACTTCATTTCCCAAGTCACTGGATCGTTCTAGGGTGCTCTTTCCAGGGTAGTCTCTTAAGAGCCTTAAGAGCAAAAAATGCAAAATTTGTAAAAAATTTAGCAATTTTGATGAATGGGTAGCGTGGACACGTCGAGGTAGGAAGGTAAATACTAGGGAAGGTTTGACTTTGTTTCAAAAGTCACCTAATTGTTTTGGGGTGATATTTCTAGGGTAGTCTCTTAAGAGCCCTGAAAGCCAAAAATTGTCAAACTTTGACGAAGTCATTTTGAGAGCTCGTAACATGTAGGAATGCTTTTTTCTAAACCTATAGGTGGATATCAAATCCCTTCAAACCAACCTCTCTCAATTTGGGTCAACTCAACATCGTTTGTGTGTTCCAGTGTTAAATGCATTCTTGCAAAAATTGTTGGAGGAAAGCAATACAAAAATGGAAAGAAGCATTTTTTTATATTTTGTGCAATAATGGAGTGAAACCAACAATACCAACATGTAAAGGTGGGAATTATAATGCTACGGAAGGCCTCATTTTGTCGCCCAATCCCCCTTGTGATTCTAGAGTAAACTAATTTGGGATAGTCTTGAAAGTGTTGTAAGAGCAAAAAATGTAAAATTGTTAATTTTTTAGTTATTTCAACGAATGGGAAATGTGGAAATGTTGAGGTAGGTAGGTAAATATTAGGAAATATTTTACTTCATTTCCCAAGTCACCCAATTGTTCTGGTTGCTCTTCCCTGGGTAGTCTCATAAGAGCCTTAAGAGAAAAAAATGCAAAATTTATAGTAATTTTGATGAATGGGAAATGTGAACACATTGAGGTAGGTAGGTAAATACTAGGGAAGGTCTGACTTCGTTGCCCAAGTCACTCGATCAATCCAAGGTGCTCTTTCCAAGGTAGTCTCTTAAGAGCCTTAAGAGTAAAAAATGCAAAATTTGTAAAATTATTAGTAATTTTGATGAATGGGTAGCATGAACACATTGAGGTAGATAGGTAAATACTAGGGAAGTTCTAACTTTGTTTCCCAATTCACTCGATCGTTTTGGGGTGCTCTTTCTAGGGTAGTCCCTTAAGAGCCCTAAAAGCCAAAAATTGTCAAACTTTGACGAAGTCGTTTTGAGAGCTTGTGGCATGTAGGAATGATTTTTTTGGACCTACTGGTGGATATCGAATCCCTTCGAACCAACCTCTCTCATTTTGGGTCAACTCAACACCGTTTGTGTGTTCTAATGTTAAATGCATTCTTGCAAAAATTGTTAGTGGAAAGCAGTGCAAAAATGGAAAGAAGTTTTTTTTGTTTTGTGCATAATGGAGTGAAACCAAATATACCAACACATCAAGGTGGGAATTCAAATTCTATGAAAGGCCTCCTTTAGTCGCCCAAGCCTCCCATGATTCTAGAGTGCATTAATCTGGGGTAGTCTTGAAAGTGTCATAAGAGCAAAAATGTAAAATTGTTAAATTTTCAATTATTTTGATGAATGGGCAGTGTGGAGACATCAAGGTAGGTAGGTAAATACTAGGGAAGTTCTGACTTCATTGCCCAAGTCACCTGATCGTTCTGGAGTGCTCTTCCCAGGGTAATCTCTTAAGAGCCTTAAGAGCAAAAAATGTAAAATTTATAGTAATTTTGATGAATGGGTAGCATGAACACATCAAGGTAGGTAGGTAAATAATAGGGAAATTCTGACTTTGTTTCCCAAGTCACTTGATCGATCTAGGGTGCTCTTTATGGGGTAGTCTCTTAAGAGCCTTAAGAGCAAAAAATACAAAATTTGTCATTTTTTTAGTAATTTTGACGAATGGACAATGTGGACACATTGACGTAGGAAGGTAAATACTAGGGAAGGTCTGAATTTTTTTCCCAAGTCACCCAATCATTCTGGGGTGCTCTTTCCAAGGTAGTCTCTTAAGAGCCCTAAAAGCCAAAAATTGCCAAAATTTGGTGAAGTCATTCTGGGAGCTCGTGGCATGTAGGAATGCTTTGTCGGCACCTACAAGTGGATATTGAATCATTTCAAACCAACCTCTCTCTATTTGGGTCAACTCAACATCATTTGTGTGTTCTAGTGTTAAATGCATTCTTGCAAAAATGGAAAGAAGCTTTTTATTTTGTTTTGTGCATAATGGAAATAAATCAACATACCAAAACATTAAGGTGGGTAGTCTAGCGCTATGAAAGGCCTCCTTTTTTTTCCCAAGCGCCCCCACCCCACTCCCCGTGATTTCAGAGTGCATTAATCTGGGTAGTCTTAAAAGTGTTATAAGAGCAAAAAATGCAAAATTGTTAAGTTTTTAGTTATTTTGATGAATGGGAAATGTGGAAACATTGAGGTAGGTAGGTAAATACTAGGGAAGGTCTGACTTCATTTCCCAAGTCACCCGATCATTCTAGGGTGCTCTTTCCAAGGTAGTCTCTTAAGAGCCTTAAGAGCAAAAAATGCAAAATTTGTAAAATTTATAGTAATTTTGATGAATGGGCAACATGACAACGTCGAGGTAGGCAAGTAAATACTAGGGAATATCTGACCTCGTTTTCCAAGTCACCTGATCATTCTCTTTTGTACTATCAGGGGCATGTCTATATGTTATGAGGACAAAATTAACAATTTGAATAGAATTGTAATATTGTGATTGTACCTCATTATGTGGTTGCAATGTGTAATTTTCAGCAAAATCAACCATGAATATAATAGTTAAAATCAAGAAATATTCCTTACACATCCTAAATTGTCGATTCAACCATTGGGACCTATGGCTATGCCTTGCATACTTGTAGAAAAGATTTTTCTTAAAATCAAAAATAAAATCAGCAATACTTACCTCTATTGTAACAAACTCACATCCAGAACCTTCACCTCCACTCTTCAAGCTATATTTGACTGTCTCAAACCTTTTTTCTCAACAATCTTGTTAGCAAAATCATGTTCATTGCCTCATGAAAACATGTTTCAAACTTTGATAAACCATCACATTGCAAACACATTTCATTTAAACAATCATTTCTATAAAAAAGATAACCATCACCTCTTACACATAAAAATGAATCTAACAAGTCCCTAGATGACTTGGGAAGTTGCATTGCATGAAACTCCAGTAACATTTTGTTAGTATGTATATTAGAATGAATATAGCATAATAATTCATGATACATTGAAAAATCAACATGGTATTTACAACATGTTAGAGTAAAGTAATTAATTAACTTTACTCTCCTCTTAAGATTTCACTTTATGCACATATTTTAGTCATTTAATAATTAATATTAATTATTAAATGCACTCACCTTTAGGGTTAGGGTTTCCTTTAGATTTAGATCTCCTTTTATAAGGATTGATCTCTTGTATTCTATTCTATTTGTTCTGATAATAGATCTCTGATATTACAGAGCTTAAAACCCTCTCTTGCTTTTTTCTCCATTCTCTTCCATGTGACAGGTATCTCTTGCATGCAGGTGTTCTTGGGCTTTGAAGTTGGATTTGACAACTTCTACATGGTATCAAAGCAGACCTGCTACAGCCTGTTCTTGTTTTGAAGATTTTGGAGCTTCGAGGGTTTGATCAGGCTTTCACAGTTTTTCAGTTTGTTTTTTTGTGGATCTGGGGGTTGCCTAATTTTCTGGGCATTTTGAGCCAAAACGTACCTCGACATTGAGTCTGCAGCACCCAAAAACTCATATTTTCATATAAAATACGTCTAATTCAAACACAGTTGCACTAGAAGGCAAAAAAAAATTGCCCCAAGGCCGTACGGCCCAGGGCACGCAGATCGAAATTCAAAAAAAAAACAAATTTTTATTGATTTTTTAAAGTTTTTAAAAAAAAATTATGCGCGGCCAGTGTTAAACCCGGGTGCTGCTGGTCCACCACCAACCGGCCACCGGGCGGCCACCGGGCCGGGCGGAGCCACCGGTCCACCGCCAGTGGGCTGTGCAGCCCCCGTGGGCTTAACTCGGCTGGCCCCAGGTCAAGTGGGTGACCAGCACCCTGCCGACAGCCCCTGAGGGCTTACCCTACAAGCAACAGGGTCACATGCAGAACCAGGGGCCGCATGCCCAGCACCTAGCCGCTAGCCCCATGGTCGTCCATGAGACCAGGGGTCGAAGATCTTAGCCCTTGAGGGCTGTGCAATTTTTATTTTTTTAAACCTTTTTGAGCAACTTGCACTAAATCGGGTGTAAAATGGGCATTTTAACTCGGATTTTCAAACGAAAATAACCGTTGGAAAGTTGATTCTGGCGCCAATCTGATGGTGTAGGTGTAATTTTCAGTTTTTTCCGTTTTGATTCCTTTTTCTCAGTCAAAGTCAGAACAAGATTTTTGCACTCCCGGAGCCATATCTTTTGCATACGGACTCTGTTTTTCACAAACAAATAGGCATTGGAAAGGTGTTTCTGTGATCTTTCCAGATCTATCATTTATTTTTCCAGAATCTACCCCAAGTAATTTTTATTTAGTTTTTTTGGTTTTCACACATCTGTTAATTACTTGGACTTTTTGGCACCTTGAAATGATTTGTTTGCGTGGGATGGATTTATTTGATTTGATTTATCAGTATTGAGGTCAGTTTTATCAGATGTTTTAATTTAAAGAGTTATCATGGGTTTTTCTACTCACCCTTCAGTTGTGATTCTGGAATGGGGTAATTATGAGTCATGGGCAAAGGGCATACTTACACATTGTAGGTGGCTTAATATTTTTCCTTATTTGTATGATCTCATACCTGAACTAGCCACTTCAAAGGGAAAACTAGCTTGGGATATCATTAGAGATCACATAGTAGGACTAATACGGTCTAGTGTTGATGATGACACTATGTGGGCTATATCGGACATTGATTGTCCCCACCCACTTTGGACACGTCTTTGGGAGATCTATGGAGACCCCAATCTCTCTCCATTCCCAGAGGATCCTACTTTTGATTGTCTCTTACCCATTGCTTGGAGAGAGAATGCACCCTTTGATCATGATACTTTAAAGGAACTTGAGTATTTAGACACCCTTACATATTTCAATGAATCAGAGGCTTGTCTCACAGTTCCTACTCTTCAGACTGAGACTTCATCAGCATACCTATTGTTCCTAATTTAGTGCAGCAGGGCATCATTCACCTTCTAGACATAGCTACTTTGGACTCTTATCTTGCAGACATATCTTTCTTGTTTGTTGAGTCCTATATTGCAGATTTGGAGGATTATTTTGAGGACATTCATCTCCTCTACCTTGATAGTTAGGTTATCACTGTACGCCCACCATTATCAGTGCATTCAGAGGTTGCATTTCAGGATTCTCCACATCTGTTTGGATTTGACATCATTTGTTTCAGTTCATACAGGGAGATTCTTCAGCATCCTATCATGGCCCACATCTTGAGACAGATTGGTTCATCACTCTTCACAGGGTTTCTTCGACATCGTCCTTTGGATCCATTTCTTCCCAAGGGGAGGAATATCATTTTCCGCTTCAGGATCTCCTTTTGGATTCTATATCAGGAATCTACCATTGTGACAGGAGTTTCTTCATTGTGGGGGGGCCTTCTTCTCTCTTTCTGTCTCTCCTATGGAGACCATTGTATATGTACTTATATGATAGAAGTTGTTTATGGGGGGTATCATGTAATCCACCTCCTATCCTTCTTTCATTAGTGCATTTCATTCCTTTCTTTTCTCTCTTTTGGAGTAGAGTTTTTCCCATGAGGTTTTCTCTATTTCTCCACTTTATAGAGATTTGGTTGTATTCGGGTACCTGATCAGGCCATGTTGTCGGGACCCTCTATTGCATTGTAGTTCCTTTGCTTTCTTCTGCATTGTTTGTAGTTGCATTGTAGCTCATCTTAAGGGGGGGTGTTAGAGTAAAGTAATTAATTAACTTTACTCTCCTCTTAAGATTTCACTTTATGCACATATTTTAGTCATTTAATAATTAATATCAATTATTAAATGCACTCACCTTTAGGGTTAGGGTTTCCTTTAGATTTAGATCTCCTTTTATAAGGATTGATCTCTTGCATTCTATTCTATTTGTTTTGATAATAGATCTCTGATATTACAGAGCTTAAAACCCTCTCTTGCTTTTTTCTGCATTCTCTTCCATGTGACAGGTATCTCTTGCATGCAGGTGTTCTTGGGCTTTGAAGTTGGATCTGACAACTTCTACACATGTATTACGAATATTAATAGGTACACAATAAAATGGATTACAAGACTCAAAATCCCTTTGTGAGATTTACAAATTTGGATGTGCTTCATAAAATTGTTTGTACAATATTGTTTAGCTACATTCCAAGAAATGTTTAGGATGCGGTGTGCAATCTCGATTATGAATTCTTAACTTTAAAACATCTGTTACATTTGGTGATACTCTAGATTGAGAGTGTCAAAATTGTTCAATTTCATTCTTTACGTTATCGGTTAGCTTCTTATCAACATGTGGAAACCTCCCACTAAAATTCCACGTATCATTTTGAAGAGGATTATCAAGTCTTCCTCTTCTTGAGAATGCTCTAGACAGTGTTTTACAATTTAGATTTAAATCATCTTTTTCCTCACTAGTCTTTCCAATAGAAGTTAAAGCATTAAAAATATTTTTTACAATAATACTACCTTTTTTTTTACTTTTTGGTGACACAAATCTTCAATTTATTAAATAATGGTCTCGTTTTGTAAGACTTCAACAATTGCACAAAAAGTTGACATTGTTTGTGTTGGGTGAAAATTATGTAATCAGCTTTTTGATAGATTACACAACTAGGACTTCAGCCACAGCTATGTGAGATGTGAATCTCTCCTCTCGGAAAGGGGAGGCATCCTTCTTACTACTAACAGAAGCAATAGTAAAACAAACAAAGTAATTAAAAAATCTACACAATACTTACGAAGTGGGGGGGGGGGGTGTGTCACATTCATCCTTCTCTCTTTTTTCAGAGAAGATGTTTACAATGCTTCACTGTTGGAAGTTCTCAATTCACAATAACTTAAAATGAACAACGAGCAGTAATGCCAATACCTCTATCTTGTCAAAGCAAAGCGTAGAGGTACCAAAAGTGATTAACAATAAACTAGTAAAATAAAAGGGAAAGCTCACGAAGGCACAAAGTCGTTCTGTAGCTTTATCAATGGTGGATTTGTGATAAGTATGTCGTTTGTCACGTTAGAAGCACAAAGTCTTCTTAGACACAGCAATTCCTTGAACATCATGAACAATTACAAGCGCAAAGTCTTGTAGATTATCCAACCAAAATATCCAAAGAGCATGAATAATTACAAGCACAAAGTATTGTATATCATTCAACCAAAGATAAACAAAACATAAATGTAAATCTAAATAAAGGATGTAACACAAATTTTACATGAATTACTTAGAGTCCTTTAGATTCCATAAGCTAATCACCACCAAATGAGATCAATTCGTAAGATTATCGAATCCAACACAAAGTTTGGTTTGCAATCTTCTTCTTCATTGATCAGATTTCATTCACAAAGTATGAACGCAAAGTTTCACAATTCTGCTTCAAAAAGGGCAGCACTTTGTTGCAAAATACTAAAGGATAAACTTTACAATAGAAATCCCTCACCTTATATAGAAAAAGGGATGAGCAAAATTAGGAATCTAATTAAGGAAATCAAGGAAAGTTAGGTGAGTGATTTTAGGAGATCTCACCTAACTTGGACCAAAGTCAAAGTGTAATTTGTTTTCAAAAGATTACATCTTCGAACTTGGTGCAATTACAATTTACAAAAAGACATATAAGATGTCAGGAAATATTTACAAGATGCATAAAAGGATGCATCGAAAATGTCTAACACTAGAGATCAGGAGCCTTCTTCATGTTTCCTTGCTTTGGGCGTGGAAGTCTTCATATTTCTTCCTGGTCTCTAGCACAAACTTCTCATCCGGACCAACGGTGTAATCCATAATGGTGTGAATTCTCATGATCGATCTCATGGCAGATGAGTGAACCTTCTTGCACCTGTCAAGATGCATTTTCAGGTTATCCAATGTGAGCCTTGTATCACAAATGACGTTCAAAGAGGCTTCTGAAAAGTCTGCACTATCAATCAACTTCATGATGGCTTCCTTGAAGATCTGGAATATTTTTGTGGCCGGCAGGAAGATACAATTCTCCTCAAGAAGTTGACCTGGTAACTCCTTGATACCTTTTTCAAGAATAACACGATGCCCTTCGACATCTTCCTGCACTTGGTGGAGATCTTTCGTAAGAGATTGAATTACTTGAATTCGATGTTTCAAGGATTCTCTTACCTCAATGAACTTTTCTTTGTCAGGAATTACTCCAACTTCCACCAATTTACTGAGCTTTACCTGCTTCATCTGTGACCATGACAACAGGCATTTTTCCATATCTCTACGCTCCTGGGAAAGTATACTTTTTTCTTTATCAAGCTCTGTGGTGAGCTTGGCCAACAAGGTAGTTTTCTCGTCTGTAGCAATTATGATCTGAGATCCGTGTTTTATGATCTTTTCAACGAAATCATACAACACCCTGCCTTTGGAGGCGAACTTCTCAGCTTTCTTGACAGTTGGGTCCTCAATACTTACCACTGTCAGTGGTTGTGCATTATTTGGAGATCCTGCAAGTCTCTTTACAACAGAGGCATAATGCTCTGCCCTCTATTTGTACATATTGCGAGCTTGCTCCATTTTATCCAGTCTTCCAGCCAAGATATCCAATGTCACTTGCGCATCTGCTTTTGCACTTTCATTGGTAACATTGCCTAGCTGGACTCTTGTTACCATGTAGTCTTCCATATTGACATCCCCTTCTGCTTGCGGTGGTATGCCAATCTCTGCATACTTGTGGCCAGTCTTGTCAACGTTCAGCCTTGAGTATACTTTTTCCTTTTTCTTCCCTTTAGCCTTTGGAGGGACTATCTCTTCGAGGTTGAGCTCCTCTAGAGAGATCATTTGCTTCTTTCGTTTCGACACTTGAGATATCAGCTAAGGGGGAAGGAAGGAGGTGTGAACTTCTGGATTCACTGTCAACTTAGTCGTCATTGTCACTTTTGAAATCATTGTCGCCTCTAAAGTTACCATGGGTATTGTGACAATAGGAGAAGTGTCTGTCATCATTGCTCCTATAGACTGCACATTGATCTGATCACGCATTGACTCATTCATGAAACGATTGAATTCATTTTCAAAAGTGATATCATACGTTGGTGAAGACAGGCTAGGAATGGATGATGGAGGACTTGACAGTATATCAACCGTATGAATGCTTGTCACTGAGGGAGTATCAAGCAGGGTTGATACTGCAAGAATAGTGGATATCTCGACTGCAGGAATGCATGTGGTAGGAATGGGTGATGAGGGAATAGGAGGTGGAGGAGTTCTTGAATTTGGAGGGGTATGAGGAACACTGGAAATCACAAGCGATGACATTCTAGGAATTTCCTCAACTACATTCTCAGGTGGAGACGTAGTTCTTTCTTGCTCATGCCTAGGTTCCTGTTGATCACCCTCTTGTCTCTCCGATTCTGGTTCACCTTTGGAATCACCTTCATATTCTTCTTTAGAATCTTCTTTAGACTCTTGCCCGCTTTTAGAAACCTCTTCTACATCGGAGTCTGCTTCTGCTGAGTCTTCATCTTCAATGGATTGGTCACTAGAAGTACTGTCTTCATCGGAATCTATCTCCTCTAGAACTTCCTTTTTACCTTTAGAGTGAGATGGATCAGATTTTGTGGTTTCTCCTTCTAGGACGGACTGGGTATCTTTCTTGCCCACAGTAAACTTGATCCTGGGACCTCTTCGTGAAGAAGTGGGAACATCCGCTGATTTATTTTTCATGCGGAGTTCTTGTTGTCAGTGAGCTTCTGCTTTAGATTCTTCTCCTTCCGAATCTATTCTAAAACTTTTCATTTCAAAACCATGCTTATGTAACCATTTTGCAGTGTTGGCTAGGATTGGATTCAATCTCTCTCTCATGCTGGTACTTTCTTTCCTAGACCATTGAATTGCAGGCAACGGCCTTTTAGAAACCTCTTATTCATCATAGACAACATTCATGATATTGCCAGGATCTGTAAAATCCTTTGGTAGGTTAGCAATATCAAGGTCTCTGATCTGCTGAATAGTCAACCTGCAATAATCCATTTTGTGAATGGATTCTTCATCTCTGCAATCAACACATATGTCTTCAAAACGGTATTTGTGATGATGACCTTTTTGTAATTTCCTTCTGACATCCCGGTAATCAAAATCAAACCTATACCTGTAGGTCTTGATTGTCATGATTTGCGTCTCAGCATAAACAGACTTGGCTTTTTGTATAGTTGGGATAGTATATTTGCCGATTGTCAGTGGGAACTTGAATCCACGCTTGTGGTTACTTCTTCGTTCTTTATGCACTGAAATCAGTTGTTTGCACATTTCCATGAGAACCCACTTATCCGAAGGATAACGTGGCAGCATGTAAGGGCAGCTAGTGTAGCACCCTACTCTTAAATAAGTAAACATTGGGAATTGCAGAAATAAGCATCCAACTTTACTTACCGCCTTATACCCCTCATCAGATACCCTCCTCCTCTCGAGAGCTGGATCAAAATTGAAAAGCAAAGGTGTGAAGAAAGCATCAATAACCTGCCTGAAATGATGGAAGCTTTCCTTCAATTCTAGTTGATAGAAGAATTTATACACAGGTACCAGCATCTGATTCCCTTTTGTGGATAGACCTGGAAATTGCCTCATTACAGCTACTGCGTACACTAGGTAAGAAGTCATATAGAATTTCAATGTGGAAGGTGCATTGATCAGTTGCTCATGTATTTCATCACTGATCTGTTTGCCCCAGTCAATGTGCACCTTTTGTCTTCTTATAATCCTGATGTATTCATACATCCAATCATGAAAAGTGGATGATTCAGGCAAGCCTTTTACTCTGCTTAAAAATGTGATCTTATCTTTGACGTCATCTTTGAAATCACTTCGCAGGAGTCCCTTTGGTGATCTGGAAACAAATTGTCTAGGCTTCTTCAACCATTGGGTATTTATTAGGTTTTTAGCCTTGTTGGGATCAGCGTCAAAGACTTCTTGTGCTTTTTGTATAGAGATGTCAATGTACTCCATTTGAGGAACCTTAAACATAATGTCAAAGAAGTCAAGGTCGAGTCTTAAAATCTCGTGCCCAGAAGAATCAATCACACTTCTACTTTCCCTGATGTAATGAGATGCCATTTGAAGGACAAATTCCGTTTTGTGTGCAGTAGTAGGGAACATAGCTACCAAATGCAGGTTACTGTGTACAATTGCTCGCATCAGATCAGGAAGAGGCTTCATCTCAGTTTGCTTTGCAAAATCAACCAAATCTTGATGGCCAACCTCTGTGTCTTTTATTTCTTCCACCTTGGAGACCACTACAACCGATGGATAAACACCTTGATATTTATATTTCATTTTTCCTTTTGCTTTTGAAGAATACGAAGGTTTTCTGGCAGTCATCAAGAGCAACTGAAACTTTGATCAATCAACTTTGAAGGTCTGGAAAAGAGAATGCAAAGTGTGGAGTTAGAACAAACATTAGTCGTTAAATAGCATGGGAATGCATGAAACGAGCAACGATGATGAGAAAGCGTGGAGCGGATGACAAGGCACATAAAACGATGCACAAAATGGAAGGAATGAGGTTTGGAAAGAAACTTGCAAGTTTGAAGTATTTCAGGGGGGAAATTTTGTGAAAAGTGTAAGGGCGCACTTTTTCAGCGCCCTTGCATTTTGAAGAATTTTGGCTTTGATGCAGGGGTGCTGAAAAACAATGCTCCTGCATCTCAGTGTTAGGAAAAAATGGCATTATGTCAGGGCGCACTTTTTCAGTGCCTCTACACTTGAATGTGATTTTGGAAATAAGCTGCAATGATGTTTGAAAATGGTGCCTTGACTATTTTGAAGCATGGGAATGCTCAAAGACAAAACTTGTTCTCGTGTATTGAGTTGCACTTGAAATTTATTTCACCGCCATTGTAAATGTGGACAAGAAACAAACAATCTTACTCACAAAATGTGAGTTTCTTCAATGTTCGCACCAAATCATTGTTGAAAGGGTGACATGGGAAGAAACTTAAAACAAAAACATGGGAGTTTGAATGAATGGAAAGAAAAATGTGTGGGAGAAGAAAGTCACACCAAAATGAGCCATGAAAGTTCCATTGCATGTGGGTTCATCAGGAAAACGCGTGGGCACAACATGGACGCATAAAGAAAGTAAAACAATGCAATTAGGGTAATAAGAAACGCCCATACATTTGGAAAGATATTCAGAAAACAAGGAAAGAAAGAAAAACAAGTGGTTCACAAAAACGTATGAAGAAAACGAAGGTAAAAATTAAAAAACACATATATAAATCTCTAAGACATGTACAAAATAATGAAGGAGAATGGAGAGAAAGTAAGAAGAATAACTTACCAAGAGAAAACGCGAAATTTGGTTGAGAGGAACTTCATATTTCTCCAAAAACGTGTTTTGTAGCTTGAGAAGATTTCGCCTAGCAAGAAGGAATGAAGTTTGAAGATCATAAACAATGAAAATGAAACAATAAAACACTTTTAAGTAAATGGGAAACACAAAAACCTAACTCGATTCGATCAATTAATTGAGGCACAAAAAGTGGCACAAAGAGCGAAAAATGCAAAACGCATGAAGAAACGCGCCTAGGCAAAGAAATGACCAAGTCTGGACAAAAAGTGTAAGAGCGCACTTTTTCAGCGCTCTTACATTTTTGACAAAAACACTTTCATGCAAGGGTGCTGAAAATCAGCGCCCCTACACTTTCATACTTAGCCAATTTTTGGCTTGTGAGCAGGAGCGCACTTTTTCAGTGCAACTGCATTTTTCACAATTAACTAAGTATGAACAGTGAGACTTCGCGAAGGGGCTCGTTTCGAAGGTCTTCACGAGGCGAACATAGGGGGATGCTCAAATTGAATGTTTGAGTCTTTGGAATGCATTTTGAGGTGGCTTGAAAATCACCTTGTTTTGTGTGTTTGAACTTCACGAACCTAGGAAACAGACAAGTTTCGTAGGGGGGTTATCCGTGGAACGAGCGCTGCTAGATTTCGTGATAATAGTTCGGTTAATGTCTTATCAAAAAATTATTGATTGAACATATTGGTATCCCACAACCGAACTGTTCATGATGACCTTTTTCCATCGAGATTATCTATTATGTTCTCATCTATTTCAAGTAACCATTTAGGAGTTCTCATGTAATTAGGTGATACATGAGACTCATTTTCAATGTTATTAACATTTTCATTTTAAGGGGTGGCAGATCCTGAACTCCATTATAATTGTTCATGAACTTGCTCATTCTCTTAATGCTAATAAGAAGCCAGGTATTTTTTTTTCTTCTGAAACTAGATCTTCTTAAGGCTTATGATAGGGTTAGCTGGAAGATCTTGCTTGCTATTTTGGCTCATTTTGGTTTTTCTCAAAATTTTCTGCAACTTGTTGAACAATTCATTTTAACTCCTTTTGTTGTTCTGGTGAATGGCTTTCCTTCTTTTTTCTAGAGTTCGCATGGTTTGAGGCAAGGAGAACCTATCTCTTTGCCGCTTTTTATTCTGATGGAAAAATCCCTTGGTCGAAATATTCAGAAGGTTTTATCTACAGATTCTTTGAGGGGTCTTTCGCCTTCTTCCAAAAGTGATCCTGTTGCTCATCAACAATTTGTTGATGATACTATCTTGACGGGTGAATCTTCTATTTCTGAGGTCAAATATGTGAAGAGATTGATTGAGGCATATGAGAAGGCATCTGGCCAACGTATTAATTTTCCCAAGAGTCAATTTTTTTTTCTCAATACCCCCAAATTTCTCCAACTAAAGTTGTCCAAGATCCTTTCTTGTAACACGGGCGATCTTCCTTTGACTTATTTGGGGTTACCCTTGTGTATTTCTAAGACTTTGGATTCCTTCTAGCTCGGTCTACTGGATAAGTTCAGTAGAAAGTTGGCTGGTTGGAAGGGTGCACTTCTCAGTCAAGTGGGGAAGGTGCAACTCATCTCTTCTACTCTTCAGAATCTTCCCTTGTACGCTATGAGTCTTTTTAGAATTCCTATTAAATATGAGGAGAAAATGGAACAAATTATGAGAAGATTTTTATGGTCGAGTGTTGAAACTAAAGACAGAATTCCACTTGTGGCATGGGACTTGGTTTGTAAGCCTAAGAAGTGGGGTGGTTTGGTAATCAAAAACTTAAAAGCTTTTAATAAGGCTTCACTATCGAAAAATATTTGGAGGCTTCTCAGTGGGGAAGCTGGTTGGGCCTCTCTGGTTAGAAATAAATATTTGCATGGCTATGGGAGAAGTTGAAATATGTTGGCTTCTAATGACATCCCTATTGGCTCTTGTTTTTGGAGAAAAATTATCCCTTGCAAGGACCTAATTGCCAATGGTGTTAGGTGGTTGTTGGGTGATGGCTCCAAAATTCTTTTTTGGGAAGACACTTGGTGTGATTTTGAGCCTCTGATCAATTTCCCTTAGGCTCCTCCCATTGTTCTGTTATGCAAGCGACTCTTTGGTAATATGGTAGCTGACTATATTCAGAATGGGGCGTGGAAGACTTTCCAGGATTGGGATCTGTTGTTGATTGTTCTTCAGGACTTCTTGTGTAATGTCTGAGTTCCTCTTTATCCAAGACCGGATCGGGTGGTTTGGGCCTCCTATGCTAATGGTAAGTTTTCGGTGGCCTTTGCTTTTGTTAATTCGTTGGAGAAGCCTAACACTTTTTTGTTCTATGGGAAATTGTGGAATAAGATGTTGATCCCTAAGGTGAATGTTTTTTTTTATGTTCATGCAAAGTAAAGTCTTAACTCAAGATAATCTCTGCAAAAGGGGATTTGCAATTCCGAATAGATGTGTCCTCTGTGAAGCTGATGCAGAGAGTGCCTTCCATCTTCTCCTTGGGTGTAATTTTTCTTCTCTTCTCTAGAGTAGTTTGTTATCCTCAAATTTAGCGCACTCAATTCAAGGGATAACCCCTATGAAACTTGTCTATTTTGCAACCCACGTACTCTAAGCACGTAAAACGAGGCAAATTGCATTGGTCCTTGTGCCTGGTCTCCCATCCTAAAAAAGTCATTTTGAGCATTAACCTTTGTTAGTTCGTCGAAATTCGCATTTTAAACCAAGTTGTGAAATTTCAGTTTTGGGAGTTAGAAATTTTTTTGCACATGTAGGAGCTCTATTTTTCACCACTTTTACATGACATGTAAAAGCTTTGTTTTTCACCACTTTTACATATTTCACATGTAGAAGCTCTATTTTTCACCGCTTTTACATATGACATGTAAAAGCTATGTTTTTCACCGCTTTTACATATTTCATGTAAAAACTCTATTTTTCATCGCTTTTACATATTTCACATGTAGAAGCTCTGTTTTTCACCGCTTTTACATATTTCACATGTAGAAACTTTGTTTTTCATCGCTTTTACATATGACATGTAAAAGCTCCATTTTTCACCACTTCTACATATTTCACATGTAGAAGCTCTATTTTTCACCGCTTTTACATATTTCACATGTAGAAGCTCTATTTTTCACCGCTTTTACATATGACATGTAAAAGCTTCATTTTTCACCGCTTTTACATATGACATGTAAAAGCTTCATTTTTCACCGCTTTTACATACTTCACATGTAGAAGCTCTATTTTTCACCATTTTTACATATTTCAATGTAGAAGCTTTATTTTTCACCGCTTTTACATATTACATGTAAAAGCTCTATTTTTCACCGATTTTACATATTTCACATGTAGAAGCTCTATTTTTCACCACTTTTACATATTTCACATGTCGAAGCTTTGTTTTTTACCGCTTTTACATGACATTTAAAAGCTCTATTTTTCACCGCTTTTACATATTTCACATGTAGAAGCTCTATTTTTCACATGTAAAAGCTTCATTTTTCACCGCTTTTACATATGAAATGTAAAAGCTTCATTTTTCACCGCTTTTACATATGACATGTAATAGCTCCGTTTTTCACCACTTTTACATGAAACTACCCAAGTCATTTAATATGTTGAAGCGTTGACTTTTAGCACCAAAAATAATTTGAAGACAAAACTTTCTCAATAGCTTCAATGAACAAAATGATGGATTTCTAGCTTATTTTAGATTTGAAGGGCATCAGAAAGTCTTCAATCTCATCGGAGGAATTAATCTCAAGAATCCTCGTCATCTCCAAAGTACACTTCAATGCTAGACAGTGATGAAGTGTGTGTCATCATGAAGTTTTCATGGAGAAAGATGTTGAAGAAGGCCAAATTTTGCCTTAGATTAAATTTCCCAGTTTTAGCATTTTTCATGCTTTATGTAAATAAGTTTTGACATTTTACATGTCATTTTGCAAAATGTAATTACATGTAAGATCAGAGATGTTTTCCTATAATGATGGACAACATTTTTGAATAAGTATTTTAGGTGGGTGAGATTTTCCTAAATTTTCTCACCTACTTTTCCTAGATTTGCTCTTCCCTCTCTTTTATAAATATGAGGGAATTTTTTTGTAATAGCTATCTTTTATCTCTTGCAACGAAGTGCTACTCATTTTGCAACAAATGTATGAAACTTTGTGTTCAACTTTGTGAATCTAAATATGATCTATAAAGAAGGAAGTTGCATACTAGACTTTGTGTTGGAATCAATTCTCTTATGGTTTGATCAAATTGGTGGTGATTAGTGTGTGAGATATAATGGCTTTGAATAAATTTGTGTAGACTTTGTGTTACACTCTTTATTTGAATTTTTGTTTATGTTTGGATAAATATTGGTGGATAATCTACAAGACTTTGTGCTTGTAATTGTTCATGTTGTTTGTGGAATTTTTATATCTAAGAAGACTTTGTGCTTCTAATATGACAAATGTGGTATCAAGACATAATAACCTAGCCACAATAACTCTGGACACAATAACCCCGCCATAATAACCCAAGGACAAAATAACTCAAGGTCATAATAACCCATGGATAGAATAACCCGTGGTCAAAATAACCCATGGACAGAATAACCCATGTAATTTATAAATTTTGTTTTCCTTTCTCTATATTCTTATGGGGATATTTTATCCATGGGTTATTCTGACCATGGGTTATTTTGGCTTTGGTTATTATAACCCTGGGTTATTTTGTCCTTGGGTTATTGTGACCAAGTTATTTTTTCCAAGGTTATTTTGGTCGGGTTATTATGTCCTATAACTGATAAACGTTACATCTCACAGGATCCATTGGTGAACTTTGTGCCTTCGTGAGCTTTTCTTCTTTATTTTATTGTTTATTAGTATCATACTTGGTATCTCTAAGCCTTGCTTTGACAAGATAGAGATATTAGAATTACTGCTTTGTTTTTAGTTTAAAGTTGTATCAAATCTGAACTATAATCTCTGAAGCATTGTAAAACATATTCTCTGAAAAAAGAGAGAAGTATGAATGTGACACACCCCCATCTAGTAATTGTAGTGTACATTTTGTGAATACTTAATTAGTTTTACTTTAGTTTCAGTTAGCAGTAAGAAGGGCACCTCCCCTTTCTAAGAGGAGAGATTACATCTCACACAATTGTGGTTGAAATCAAGGTTGTGTAATTTATTGAAAAGGTGATTACATAATTTTCACCCAACAGTTTTTTGGTGACTCCACTGGGGACACAATATGCATTTGAAAGCCTCATGCTTTTGTTTGAAGTATACCCGTGTCCTTTTTCATTGTAATTTATTTTCTTGTAAGTTTTTCAAGTTTTCACCAAGGACATGTAAATGGCTGCTCAAGGTCCTTGGAGAAATTATTTCCCAAGTTCTTTGGCGATGGACAACAACATCCCGATGAGAACGTTGTTGCTTTCTACATGCTTGTGGGGTTCAGGGTGTTGAACATGAAGATGTATCTGTAAGGCTATTTGTGGAGACTCTCCAAGGTGTCGTTGCAAATTGGTTTTATCATTTGGTGCCACATACCATCACAAACTGGGCAACTCTCATAGCCAAGTTTGAAGAAAGGTTCAAACCTCCTGAAGACACTCATGCTTTGTTGGCTCAGCTCACCTAGTTGAAGAAGGAATCTCATGTGCCTATGTGCAAGTTCATTGCTCACTTCAACAAGTTGACACGAAGAATTCCAACTATTGCTCAACCTACAACTAAGAATTTGAAATGTTTCTTTGTAAATGCTCAAGTGCCCAAGGTTGGTTTCCTATTGAGAAGAGCAGCCCCAACTACTCTTGCAGTTGTGCAGACCTTGGTGACAGAAATTGAAGATGATCTCATTCTTGTTGGGAAAATAAAAATTGAATCACATGAATCTGAAGAAATTCCTTCTTTGGAGTTATTTTCTTCCATCACAAGGACAGATCCTATGGTGCAAAGGTTAGCAAATGAGCTACCTATCCTCAAAAAGTAGCTAGCTCAAGGCGTATTTTATGTGCCTTGCAAGGACGTACCAAGGAGGTCACTTTCAAATGTTTCTCATAATTTTGTTGTTGGGAATCAACACAAGTTATCTTCACCTTTGAAGAGGCTTGCTCTTTAGGCACCATTAGTAAAAGCAGTAGCGAAGCATCTTGACTCCAATCCAAGTGATCTTGCTATTCTCTTTCAGGAAAAGGAAACAGACATAGCCGGCGACTCCCAATTCTGGTTTATGCAATCTCAGAAAGCCATTGATGAAAAGCATAAGGATGAAAGTCATTTTGTTGAAGTTCAAGTGAATGAAGACAATCTTGTCTTGAGATCTGAAAAGATGGACATGCACGAAGGTCTCAGTCAAGTTGAAAAGAATGCATCTGTGTTTCGAGGTCATGAACTTGAACACGTGTTGCATAAAAGAATTCCACAAAGGCATGATGAGGACCTTATAAATAATTCAAATTTTCCCAAGTCTGAAGATGGTGAACATCATATTGAGGTATGCAGTGCAATCATGTCTTCATCTGAATCACATGAAGGAGATCATTCTGATCAGCATGAGGTTGCCATCGTTGGTGAATCAGTTGTTTAAGTAGCAACTGGTAAGAAGCATTCAATCTTTGACCAATCGAGGGAATGTCCCATAAGACCTCTTGCTTGGTTGAAGTCCAATGGGAAGACAAAGGTTCCACTTGCACTTGAGCGTGAAGATAAACTTGAGGATGCAACTAAAGATGTATTTGTAGATGTGCAGGAGCAATCTGAATTCAATGATTCATTTTGGAGCAGCAGTGTATCTGATATATTTTCAGAGGTAGTTGAACTTGTTCATCTCTTTCAAGAAGCAATGCCTCAACTTCATCTACATGTAGCTGCTAATGATCATGGAAGGCATTGCAAGATGTTGAAGAAAGGCAACTATTTTATTGAACCTATGAATGGTTTCATTTGAGAAGGTTTCATTGATGGCTAATTTTAATTAGGTAGGTTTTTACCTTTTCAATAAGTGCATTTGCATAAGTTTGTGTTTTGTTTTCGTGGATTTGCTTTGTGTCAATCGTGCTCAACTATGTTGCCCAATGGATGGATAAAGGCACTTGGAGTCTGGAGTTCTTCTCCCTTCATTCATTTCAAAGAATGATCAAAAGAAGCTCCCCAGCTAGAGCCAGCTGTTATCCTTGAATTTAGCGCACTCAATTCGAGGGATAGCCCCTACGAAACTTGTCTATTTTGTAGCCCACATACTCTAAGCACGTAAAATGAGGCAAATTGCATTGGTCCTCATGCATGGTCCCCCATCCTAAGAAAGTCATTCTAAGCATTAACCTTTATTAGTTTTTCAAAATTCGCATTTTAAACCAAATTGTGAAATTTCAGTTTTGGGAGTTAGAAATTTTTTTGCACATGTAGGAGCTTTGTTTTTCACCGCTTTTACATATGAAATGTAAAAGCTTTGTTTTTCACCTCATTTACATATTTCACATGTAGAAGCTCTGTTTTTCACCGCTTTTACATATTTCACATGTAGAAGTTCTATTTTTCACCACTTTTCATATGACATGTAAAAGCTCTGTTTTTCACCGCTTTTACATATTTCATGTAAAAGCTCCATTTTTCACTGCTTTTACATATTTCACATGTAGAAGCTCTATTTTTCACCGCTTTTACATATTTCACATGTAGAAGCTCTATTTTTCACCGCTTTTACATATGACATGTAAAAGCTCTGTTTTTCACCGCTTTTACATATTTCACATGTAGAAGCTCTGTTTTTCACCGCTTTTACATATTTCACATGTAGAAGCTCTATTTTTCACCGCTTTTACATATGACATGTAAAAGCTCTGTTTTTCACTGCTTTTACATATTTCACATGTAGAAGCTCTATTTTTCACCACTTTTACATATTTCATATGTAGAAGCTTTGTTTTTCACCACTTTTACATATGACATGTAAAAGCTTTGTTTTTCATCGCTTTTACATATTTCACATGTAGAAGCTCTATTTTTCACCTCTTTTACGTATTTCACATGTAGAAGCTCTGTTTTTCACCGTTTTTACATATGACATGTAAAAGCTTCATTTTTCACCGCTTTTACATATTTCACATGTAGAAGCTCTATTTTTCACTACTTTTACATGACATGTAAAAGCTTTGTTTTTCACCGCTTTTACATATGACATGTAAAAGCTTTGTTTTTCACCGCTTTTACATATGACATGTAACAGCTTCGTTTTTCACTGCTTTTACATATTTCACATGCAAAAGTTCTATTTTTCGCCGCTTTTACATATTTCACATGCAAAAGTTTCATTTTTCACCGCTTTTACATGAAACTACCCAAGTCCTTTAATATGTTGAAGCACTGATTTTTAGCACCAAGAAGAATTTGAAGATGAAGCTTTCTCAATAGCTTCAATGAACAAAATGATGGATTTCTAGCTTATTTTAGATTTGAAGGGCATCGGAAAGTCTTCAATCTCATCGTAGGAATTAATCTCAAGAATCCTTGTCATCTCCAAAGTACACTCCAATGCCAGACAATGATGAAGTGCGCATCATCATGAAGTTTTCATGGAGAAAGATGTTGAAGAAGGCCAAATTTTTCCTTAGATTAGATTTCCTAGTTTTAGCATTTTTCATGCTTTATGTAAATAAGTTTTGACATTTTACATGTCATTTTGCAAAATGTAATTACATGTAAAATCATAGATGTTTTCCTATAATGATGGACAACATTTTTGAATAAGTCTTTTAGGTAGGTGAGATTTTCCTAAATTTGCTCACCTACTTTTCCTAGATTTTCTCTTCCCTCTCTTTTATAAATATGAGGGAATTCTTTTGTAATAGCTATCTTTTATCTCTTGCAATGAAGTGCTACTCATTTTGTGACAAATGTATGAAACTTTGTGTTCAACATTGTGAATCTAAATTTGATCAATAAAGAAGGAAGTTGCATACCAGACTTTGTGTTGGAATCAATTCTCTTATGGTTTGATCAAATTGGTGGTGATTAGTGTGTGAGATCTAAGGGCTTTGAATAAATTTGTGTAGACTTTGTGTTACACTCTTTATTTGAATTTGTGTTTATGTTTGGATAACTATTGGTGGATAATCTACAAGACTTTATGCTTGTAATTGTTCATGTTGTTTGTGGAATTGTTGTATCTAAGAAGACTTTGTGCTTCTAATACGACAAATGTTACATCTCACAGGATCCATCGGTGAAAAGCTACGGAACAACTTTGTGCCTTCGTAAGCTTTTCTTCTTTATTTTATTGTTTATTAGTATCATACCTAGTATCTCTAAGCTTTTCTTTGAAAAGATAGAGATATTGAAATTATTGCTTTGTTTTTAGTATAAATTTGTATCGAATTTGAACTATCAACTATGAAGCATTATAAAACATATTATCTAAACAAAGAGAGAAGTATGAATGTGAAACACCTGCCCATCTAATAATTGTGGTGTACATTTTGTGAATACTTAATTAGTTTTACTTTAGTTTCAATTAGCAGTAAGAAGGGTGCCTCGCCTTTCTGATAGGAGAGATTAAATCCCACACAGTTGTGGTTGAAATCAAGGTTGTGTAATCTATTGAAAAGGTGATTACATAATTTTCACCCAACATAGTTTTCTTGGCCTTTGGAATCTAGACTGGTTCTTCTTGGACTCTCTGTGTAGTTTTGTTGAACAATGGAAGTGTCCTTCCTCCCTCATTCTTCAAAGGCTATGGGATCTTATGGCCCTACACATTGCATGGGGTATTCGGAAAGAACGTAACAATAGAATTTTTCGTGATTCTAAACTCAAGATAACTAGTCTCTTCATTAAGATCCATCAAGAAATCTTGGAAAACTTTTCTCTCATTGGTTCTAATGCACCACATTTTGCTCCATCTTCTTGTTCAATAGGGTATGACTTATTGGTGATTTCTAATTGGAAGATTCCCTCTTTACCGTCTGAGATTGTCAAGTCTAGTATAAATTCTAAATTGCATACTAAACGGAAGCCCCCTCCTACAGGGTGGATTAAAATTAATTTTTATGGGGCATCCAAGGGTAACCCTGGTCTTGTTGGTTGTGGGGGGTGTTGAGGAATGAGGATGGCAGGCTCTTAGGCACGGTGGCATGGGAAATCGAACAAATCACTATGCTAAGGCGAAGGCTGTGTTTATAAGTATTAAATTTGCTATGGATAGGGGTTACTATAAATTATGGGTGGAAGGAGACCTGTTAAACATCATCAATTGCTTATGTGGAACCCATAAGCCTAGTTGGAGTGTCAATCATTTGATTAAAGATGTTATTATGATGTTGAGATCTTGTGAGGAAATTCGTGTTTCTCACATTTACCAAGAGGGAAATTCATTGGTTGATTTTTTTGCTAATGAAGTTGTCAGAGTTAATGAGTATAGAGCGTGGGAGGAGTACTCTCTCCTTCCTGAGGTAGCTAAGATCTTAATATGAAATGATGGATTTGGATGAGTTTATGTGGTGGATTTATTTTATTAGTAGTATCGGCTTTATACTCACATGCTTTGTGGGTATTGTTCAACTTATTGGCTATCAATCAAATGCTTCTTGATAGGGTTTTCTAATACTGTTCTTTGTGAAGATGGGGGAGGACTGAAGTAGAATTGAGCCTCATTCTTGTGCAAGTCTGAGAAAGAAGAAGAAAATTTGGAGGATTCTCTGGCATGGGAATTTTTTGCCTTTCTTGGAAAGGCTTCATGGTCATGATCGCAATGCTTCAGCGAAGTTTGTTACATGCTGGCACAATCGTAAACTCCATATTAAGGGAATGGTTGTTGACATCAATGAGGAGCTTATAGCTACTGTGACTGGGTTGCCTATGGTTGGCCGCAAGTTCTTCAAAGATAAGAAAAGCAATAAGGAGGCAATGGCTCAATTTTTTAAAAGATGATGAGTGGAAAAAACTCATCAAAATGGAGGCTTGGGGTTATGAACGGAAGTCTCTCAAGAAGATTTGGGCAGAAATAGCGAAAATAATCATGTTGTATGTGACTCTGGAAGGTAGGTTCACTACAATCCTTGGCCATCATTTTACCCTTTTAAATCATTTTAGGCATGGGTTGTTTATTTATTTTCCTTTCTTCCTCTTGTCCTCCATGGAGGTCTCTATGTATGCACACTTGAAAAATAGGATGGCACAAGTCTTGCATGAAGGCCTAATTTTTTATTATTATGGAGCATGTTAAAGCCCTAATTCCTACCTCCTCAATTAAGGGAAAGGAGAAGACCTTAAGTGATGAGTCTAGCTCATCTAGCTCAAATACCAGCATGGTGAAGGAAGAGGAGTGGAATGAAGATGGTGAGGATGGCTCTCGATCCCTTGCGGCTACCCCTTCTAAGAAGAGAAATAAGGGTAACCCTAAAGGAAAATGGGCAGCCAAGCGACTTATTCTTCATGAGTCGGAATCCCAATTTGATGGTATCGACATAGAGGTGGGCTCTGGGGATTCCAGGTCCAAGAGAGGTGTTGAGGATATTGGTCAGGTTGATGCTAAGGCAAGTGGTAAGGAGGAAGGTTTACAAGAGAATGTTGTTACTATGGAGGCTAAAGAGAAGCCAAGAAGGGATTCTAAGCACATTTCCAAGTTGAGGAAGCATGCCACAAAGGATGTGGTAAAGGATACCATAGAGCAATGCAAGGAGAAGGTGGTGGAAATTGATGATTCCCCAGTTCAAGACACACCAAATGTGGAACATGTTGGTGAGAAACCTGTGCAGGAGGAGGAGGGTGTTGAGCAGAAGCATGCGAAGCTAGAGCCTCTTAAGTTTAATCCCTTATTAGAGGACATTTCCTATCTTAATGATGACACCACCTCAATGTTCGAGCTCCTTGACATGGTGAGGGCAGGGGCCACTGGTACTTTTAAATTGGCAAAATGGACTCTTCAGGAATTCAACAGGGTTAACATCAAAATAAGGGGTTTGAAAGAGAATGTGCTGAATATTCCAAAAGGATCCACATTGGATATTCTAATTGAAAGAATTGTTGATCTTTAATGTTCTTTCACTAATTTCAAGTCTTTATGTGAACAATGCCTAGCTAATTTAGAGGCCAAGGTGTTGGAGACCAATGAGGATATCAAGACATATTTCTGTCAAAAATAGTGCAGACTCTTTGGAGATCTTGTTCTGCAAGATCAGTGAGCTTAGAGAGGATCAATTGTATTTTTTTGAGCCGATAGAGAAGGAGCAGGTGGCTAAAGGAAAGGGGGAAAAAAGCGGAAAGGATGATGCTAAAGCCCTTGCTGCTAGGAGGGTGGGTGACTGGAGGAAGTCCTTTGAGGATGAGAAAAAAGAATTGTTGGACATGATTGGGCTCCATAGGAACCAGGAACTTGAGGTGGCCAACACCTTAAGAAGCATGAAGTAGTGTCTTGTTCTCCATGTTTGTTGTGTCTGTTTTGTTGCTGCTGGGTCTCGGTTTCTTTCCTAATATTTTGTTGCTTTTTTGTTGATGGTTGTTGTTGATAGTTTAGTGTTTCATCTTTTGAGAAGCATTTTGTATATAAAGTTGTAAAGGGTTTTGAGTCCCTTCAAAACCTGTTTTTCCCATATAATCAAAACATTTTCATTTTCAACATTTTCAATGTTATCAACATTTTCATTTTCAGTGTTATTAACATTTTCATTTTTAATACTAATTTCAATATTTTCTATATCAATTTTAATATTTTCATTTTTCAATTTCAATATGATGTTCAATATTTTCAAATTATATTTTATCTTCACTTGAATTAATATTTAGGGGTGGAGAATAAGCCTCGGCTTGAAAATTTGGCATACCTTGTCTTCTCTTCCTATGAATTTCTCTATCTTTTTCTCTATGTGCTTCAATTTGATCTACTGTTAGTTTTCTCTTTCCTTTTCTCTTATGATGACTATTTTTCCCCATTGTACAAACAAAAAATAGCACACACATGATTGTAAAGTTGAAAATTATGTAAAATAATTTTGCAAAAGCTGAATTTTATCTATTATAGATAGAGAACATGAGATTTCAAGTGACAAAAATAACGTGGGGACTGTTGGAATGCTCAAATTGGTCCCCTTTTTGTTTTATATATAATTCCCAAAATGGATATCCATTTGGAACAGATATCCGTTATAAACATATATTCATTTCCTTTAGTTTTTTAAAAACAAAAAAATTATCAAATTATGTATTATTAATATATATTAAATGTATTATGACACATGTCCAAGGGAAAATTCTAGATGGGGATGGCACTATGCAAGGTGATAGTGGCGGCTCTCTGTGGCCACGCAGACTAGGGGTGACCTGGCCTGCATTTTTTTTCTTTGCATGTCTTTGCATTTGCGTTGGGGGGTGTTTTGAGTCTTGTGCACGTATTTGGGCGACCTCACATGGTTGCGTGAGGATTTTTATTCTATTTGCTACTAGTTCTTTGTTTCTCAATGTTTTTTTTTCCCTTATGTGGCTATGTAAGGGGTTCAAAGATCTATGTCATGGCTTTTATCTTGTGATCTATACTTGTTCGAGGTTTGTTGCTACGATTTGGTGGAGGGAGAGCATTAGTTTGGCTTTGGTTTTTCTTGACCTTTGGTGTTTGTGGGTGTTTGGTGGTGTGGGGGTTTCTAGTGGGTGGTGTTTTTCAGTGGAATGGACGTAGTTGTTCCTCATTTGTCGGTGCATGCTATAGATTTGGAGCATTTGAATAAATTCTTGATTGGGGTTGGTTCTCCATCTTTGAAAGACCCACCCAAAATCAAGAAAGTGAATGGGTGTTAGGAAAGATGCCAGGATCGCCCTGTGTTCCAGTAATTCAACCAAAATCACTTGCTAATGATATTAATTATTGAAGTAGTCATGCTCTCATTTGCAAATTTATGGGTTTTTGTCTTTCTCTGTCGGCTCTAGAATCCTGGGCCCAGCAGATGTGGAATCCAGAAGGTGATATGGAAATATTGTTGGCAGCCAACAATTACTTCCTAGTGTTTTTGTGTGTGGCTGATCGAAATAGGGCTTTTGAAGGTGGCCCTTAATTTTATAATCAAGTTGGTCTCTTCATTAAACCCTGGCATGTGGGTTTCAACTTTGCAGAGGAGCTTCTGTCTAGGGTACCTATTTGGCTTCACCTTCCCTAGCTTCTGCTTGAGTTTTGAGGGAGTGATGTTGTACATATGCGCTTCTACTTGGAAAACCCATTGGCCTAACTCAACAAACCTTAGATAAAAAGGTATTCTCTTATGCCCAAACCTATGTTGAAATGGATATGAATAACCTTTTGCCAAATTCTGGTGAAATTTTTTTGGGATCCTCTTCTTGGATCCAACAACTGGACTATGAAACTCTTCCTTTTAAATGTCGAATTTGTCATGAGTACGATAATTTGTAAAGGAAATTTCCTTGGTTTAATCAAGCGAATGATGTTGCTAATATTCCCTCTAACTCGATGCCTAGGAATGATAAAGGGAAGGACCCTTTAGTTGAGGGGGCTATTGATAAGGAGGGATTTATCCAGGTTAAGTCTCATAATAAGGGCAGAGGGTTGACGAGAACCCTAAAAGATAGATAAAATGATGAGTTCTTTAATCAGTTTGATGCTTTGGAGAACCTTGTTTAAGAGGAGGGGATTCCATTTGAGATGCACTCTGGTGTGAGTGCCTTGGATGGTGCTCTGACAAAAACTAGTGAGAATGGTAATCAAAAATTTCCTTTGGAGAAAGTGCAGGATGGCCAGATAGAGATAGATCTCTCTTCTCAGCCTCAGGTTGCCACTATTCCATGTGAGTCTTTAGCTTTGTAGGTGGTTGGTGCTATGGAAAATCTAGTTCCTTCATAGCTAAAGGAGTCTCTAGACTCTGGGAAATTCAGTGGGGATGTGCATGCCTTGGGTTTGTAGCAAAAGACCCTCAAAAAGGGGACTCTAGAGAAATCTTCTAAGGTGGGGTGCAAGAAAGACCACGAGAAGGTTAAATTAATGGGTGAGATGTTAGTGGATTCTAGTTTGGTGAAAACCTTAGATGCCCACTTCTTCCAGCCTCATAAATGATAGTTATCTCATGGAATGTGAGGGGTCTAAATAACATCCCTAGACAAAAGGCTATTCAAGAGATGATTAGGACTCATTCTCCGGATCTTATTTTTATTCAAGAGACTAAATTAATTGTTGATGGTATGTGTTGGATGTTGCTGATATGTGGTTGTCATTGATGTCAACACTATTGTAATTCATGTCTTTAAGGTTGTATATGTCGAGGATATTGAGAAAATTGCAATAAAATAAGTTACAGGTTGTCGGTGGTGCAGTGAAGTTCAGTATGGTGGCTAGCTCAGTATATTGGTGATAAGAGGTTGTGGATCCAATTATTTTTTGTCGAATATATCTAGTTTATCCACTTGAAGTTTCAAAGGTTCGCATGAAGATTTTATTGAGTTATGAGTATCTGTGTTCTAACAGTTGTTATGTTGCTTGAACTGGTGTTCCTGAAAGAAGATGATGTGATTCTAGTAACGTGAAGTGTTGCAAATACTTTTGTAGTGCTTCATGATGCTTGCGGATGTTTCTAGATTGTGCTCTATCTGTTTTGTTGATCCACATTGATCGTTGTGCTCGCAATTGGTGATTTTCTCTGTGTGTTCATATTTTTCATGTTCATGGCCAATAGGGTGATTGTAGCATGTTGTAGATCTTTGAGGAATAATTTTTTAAGGTATTCCAAATTTGAGGATGTTGTTTTGGGTCCTCACTATGTTGTGGCCGACTTTGGTTGGTTCACATTGAAAATTGTTTATTGTTTTTGGCCAACTGTTTGTACACATTTTATATTTTGTTGAAGTTGACATGTAGTTGATGTTATCCTTAGTTGTGTATATAGATGATTGATTGTTTATACCATTTGGAGGCATGGGAAGTGAAGTGTGCGAGTGCTATGTGTGAATAGTGTTCTAGTCTTTTGAGGGCAGAAGTAAAGTGTGAAGAAGAGTGAGCAAATGTTTATGTGCTTAACCAGAACTGTAATCAGGCATTAGCAAACGCTATTTTCTCAGTTCAAAATCTTGCGGATGTAATATGAATGTATCTGTAAGACAGTGAGTCTTCTTTGGGCAGTAAGCCTTTTGTATTTGAGCAGTGTGCCTGAATGCATGTGCATTCCCCATTTATTATTTATACTTTTAACAGGGTATAATCTTGTGGACTAACCTCCACCGTGGTTTTTCCCCTAATAGGGTTTCCACATAAAAAATCTTGGTGTTATGTGTGTTTTTGATGTGATGATGGTTTATGCTTTCATGTTTATTTATCAGATCTAAGAATAAGTTTAATAAGTATAATTTTTGTGACAACTGATTCACCCCCCCTCTTAGTTGTCTACCCTTGTGTTGCCAATAATTGGTATTAGAGCAGGTTCCTTGGAAGAAGTTTAATAGCTTGAGGTGATTCGGGATGGTGACATATAAGAAGGATAGTCTAAGATTTGATGGAACTAATTATTCTCTATAGAAGGATCGAATGGAGTGTCATTTGAGATGCATTGGTGAACCTTTATGGAACATTACAAAGAATAGGTATATTATTCCATAGAATGGTCCTTCTACTGCTAGTGAGATTAAAGATGTCGAATACAATATCAGGGCTAAGGAAGCATTGTTGAGTGCTCTGACTGATACCGAGATGACAAATGTAATGGATCTTAAGATTGCTTATGAAATTTGGAAAAATTTGGAAACCTTGTATGAAGGTGATACTCATGTGAAGGTTGCTAAGTTGCAAAGCTTGAAAGGGAAATATGAAACGTTGAGAATGGGTGAATATGAGAACATCACTTCTTTTATGTAGAGTGAATGAACTTGTGTGTAGAATCAAATGTGTTGGTGGAACATTGGATGAATAAAAAATTGTTACTAAAGTGCTTAGATCTTTGCCTGTTGCATACAAACACAAAGCTATTGCTATTGAGGAGATCCAAAATGTGACAAATGTAACCAAAGACATGTTGATTGGTAAGCTTTCTACTTTTGAGTTAAGTGAGTTTGGTGAATCTCTTTCTAAGAAAAAACCTGCATTCAAAGCTACTATCTCTGGAAAAGATAAGCATAGATATGATCCGGGTGAAAGTTCTTCTAGGAAGGTGTTCAAGTATGAGCAAGAATTGAGAGAGATTGAAGAAGAAGAAAAAAACTAGATGAGCTTGAAGCGCTTATTGTCAAGAGAGTACCTAGAGGAGAAGGTAAGTATAAAGGGAAATTTCCTCTTAAATGTTTTTCTTGCAATAAGATAGGTCATTTTGCCTCAAGGTTTTTGAAAAAATTTCCTAAGCCAAGACCTAACAAGCCTAGATTCCAAAGAAAGTGTTATTATGTTGTTGATAAAGGTGAGACAAACGATGAAACTGATAAAGAGAATTTAAGTGAGGATGAATGGTCATTTATTGCTATCAAATAAAATGATCCAGTACCTTTTGAATCTGCTAGTTGCAGGAATGTGGAGAAAGCTCTAGCTTCCAAAGTTGAAGAAAAAGATGAATGAGTGATTGACAGTGGATGCTCTCATCACATGATAGGTGATAAAACTAAATTTGTGAGTTTTGAAAAGTATGATGGTGGTGTTGTAAGACTTCCTGATGATAAAGCTAGTGTAATTTCTGGTAGAGGATCCATTTCTCTTGATGGTAAGAATAATACTGATGATGTTCTATATGTAGAAGGTTTGAAGCATAATCTCTTAAGTGTTGGATAAATGGCTGACAAGGGATACAATCTTCAGTTCAAGGATGGAAAGTGTAGAATATTGGGGAGTTCAGGAAATGTGATTTCATCCAGTACAAAAAAAAAAGGTAATATCTTTCACCTGAGTGCTGCCAGTAAAAGTTGTCTGATTGCTCAAGTTGATGAAAGTTGGTTGTGGCACAGGAGATTGTGTCATGTAAACTTTAACAATATTATCAAGATAAGTTCTACTCAAACAGTGATAGATCTTCCTAAGTTGGTAAAGCCTACTAATACTATATACAAGGAATGTAGTTAGGGAAGCAAACTAGAGTTTCATTCTGGAGCAAACAACATTGTTTGAATGAAGTGTTGGAACTTGTGCATACTGATTTGTGTGGTCCTTCTAGAGTCAGAAGTTTACAAGGAGACAGGTATTTCATGTTACTTATTGATGATTATTCTAGATTGATGTGGGTTACTTTCTTAAGGGAAAAATCTGAAGCTCTAGAGAAATTCAATATCTTTAAGGCTATGGTTGAGACAAAGATAGGTTTGGAGATTAAATGTCTGAGATTAGATAGAGGTGGTGAATTCACCTCCAATGAGTTTAATTATTTTTTGTGAAGATCATGGGATAAAGAGACAATTATCTGCCCTGTGGACCCCTCAGCAAAATGGAGTTGTGGAAAGGAAGAACATGACAATTCAAGAAGTTGCTAGAACTATGATGTTGGAAGGAAATGCTCCTCATATCTACTGGAGAGAAGTTGTGAGTATTGTCATTTACACTCTCAACTGAGTACATATTAAAGGTAATATCGGTAAGACCCCTCATGAGCTATGATTTAGTCATAAGCCTAGTGTTGGATACTTCAAAATCTTTGGGAGTAGATGCTATATCAAAAGAGATGAAGATATAGGAAAGTTTGACGCTAGAAGTGATGAAGGAATCTTTCTTGGTTATTCTACTAAAAGTAAGGCCTACCGGTGCTTCAATAAGAGATTGAGGAAATTAGTTGAAAGTGATAATGTGAAGGTTGATGAGGACACAGTTAGACCATCCATAACCTGTGGATATGATTCAAATGATTAGAATGTCAGTTCAGTTCAGACTCAAAATCAAGTGTAGATCATTCCAGAGGAAGAAACTAGTGAAAGTTTAGAAGTGAGATCACAAGAGCCTGACATTCAAGAACATCCTAAGACTCCAAGGTATGCAAGACTAAATCATTCAGAAGATCAAATTATAGGTGATAAGAACAAAGGTGTTCAAACTAGGAGAAGAATTGCAAAAGAATATTGTTTGATTTCAAAGACTGAGCCTAGTAGTGTCAATGAAGCATGCAAATATGAACATTGGGTGGAAGCAATGAAAGAAGAACTACTATAAATTGAGAAGAATGATACATGGATTCTTGTTCCTAGACCTAAGGAAAAAAATGTAATTGGAACTAAATGGGTCTTTCAAAACAAACTGAATGAGCAAGGTGAAGTTGTTAGAAACAAAGCAAGACTAGTGTGTACAGGATATTCTTAGATGGAAGGAATTGACTTTGAAGAAAAAATTTCCCATGTTGCTAGATTTCAAGCTAATCCTAAGGAATCTCATGTGATAGTAGTGAAGAGGATTTTCAAATACTAGAAGAGGACAGTTGATTTTGGCCTATGGTATCCTAAAGAAGATGACCTTACTTTGAGTGCCTTTATTGATGTTGATTTGGCAGGAGATGTGAATGATAAAAAGAGTACCAGTGGTGGTGCATTTTTCTTGGGAAAGAAGTTGATTTCATGGTTAAGTAAGAAGCAAAATGTCATTTCTTTATCTACTGTAGAGGCATAATACATTGTTGCTGCTAACAATTGTACTCAAGTATTGTGGATGAAGCAGATGTTGAAAGATATCAGAGTTGTGTATGATGAACCTATTGCTATATTTTGTGATAATTCAAGTGCAATTAACATTTCTAAGAATCCGGTGCTGCATTCAAAAACAAAGAATATATCTATCAAGTTTCACTTTTTTGAGAGAGAAGGTGAGTGAGAAGGAAGTCAGATTGGAGTATGTGCCCACTAAGGAACAAATTGTAAATATCTTTACTAAGCCTTTGCCTAAGGACACTTTTGAGTATCTCAAAGGGAAGCTAGAGGTGATTACTCCTCCTAATCATAATTAAGATGTATTAACTTGCATCAGTCTGTGCATTTCATAGTCATATCTTGATCTGGATTGATGTTAAGGTGGTTGCTACTCAAGGTGAGTAGTCAGATGTTCAGATATGTGGTTTAGAGCTTGTGTGGAGAAAGATAATGTGTATCTTTGTCATTGATGTCAAAGGGGGAGAAGATTCATGTGAAGAACTGTGCAAGAATTAAGGAGAAAAAGAGTCAAAATCTAAGGGGGAGAAAGTGCTAAGAGAAAGTTGCGTTGATGGTGTTTTTCACATCATGTGTTGCCATCAATGCCAAAGGGGGAGATTGTTGGATGTTGCTGATATGTGGTTGTCATTGATGTCAACACTATTGGCATTAATGTCTTTAAGGCTGTATATGTCAAGGATATTGAGAAAATTGTAATAAAATAAGTTACAGGTTGTCGGTGGTGCAGTGAAGCTTAGTATAAGTTACAGGTTGTCGGTGGTGCAGTGAAGTTTAGTATGGTGGCTAGCTCAGTATATTGATGATAAGAGGTCGTGGATCAAAGGTTTTGTTTCGAGTATATCTAGTTTATCCATGTGAAGTTTCAAAGGTTCGCATGAAGATTTGATTGAGTTATGAGTATCTGCGTTTTGACAGTTGTTTTGTTACTTCAACTAGTGTTCCTGAAAGAAGATGATGTGATTCTAGTAACATGAAGTGTTGTGGATACTTTTGTAGTGTTTCAAGATGCTTTTGGATGTTTCTAGATCATGCTCTATTTGTGTTGTTGATCCACATTGATCATTGTGCTCGTGATTGGTGATTTTCTCTCTGTGTTCATATTTTTCATGTCCATGGCCGACAGGGTCATTGTAGCATGTTGTGGATCTTTGAGGAATAATTTTTGAAGGTGTTATGAATTTGAGGATGTTTTTTTGGGTCCTCACTATGTTGTGGCCAACTTTGGTTGGTTCGCATTGAAAATTGTTTATTGTTTTGGGCCGACAGTTTGTACACATTTTATATTTTGTTGAAGCCGACAAGTAGTTGATGTTATCCTTGGTTTTAGATATATATGATCGATTGTGTATACCATTTGGAGGCATGGGAATCAAAGTGTGTGAGTGTTATGTGTGAATAATTTTCTTATATTTTGAGGGAAAAAGTAAAGTGTAAAGAAGAGTGAGCAGATGTTTATGTGCTTAACCAGAACTGTAATCAAGCATTAGCAGATGCTATTTTCTCAGTTCAAAATCTTGCGGATGTAATCCAAATGTATCTGTAAGATAGTGAGTCTTGTTTGGGCATTAAGCCTTTTGTATTTGAGTAGTGTACCTAAATGCATGTGCATTCCTCATTTATTCTTTATACTTTTTACAAGGTATAATCTTGTGGACTAACCTCCACTGTGGTTTTTCCCCTAATAGGGTTTCCATGTAAAAAAAATTGGTGTTATGTGTGTTTCTGATTTGATGATGGTTTATGCTTTCATGTTTATTTATCAGATCTGATAATAAGTTTAATAAGTATAATTTTTGTGACAACTGATTCACCCCCCCTCTTAGTTTTCTGCCCTTGTGTTGCCAATAGTATGTTGGATAGAGTGCCTAGGATCTGGAACCGTGGTTGTTGTCAGTGTGTTGTGGCCCTTGGCAACTCTGGTAGGGTGGCTTGTTTGTGGGATCCTGGGAAGGTTGTTCTTTAGTGGTGGATCTCTAGTAGGTCCTCTATTTCTATGGTGGCTTTCTGCCTCAACTCTCATTAAACTTGTCTTTTCACTAATGTTTATGCGTCTACTGATCTTTCGAGAAAAGTGATTTTTTTTGCTCAGGTCCCTTGATCCTCTCCTTCCCTGGACTATGACAAGTGACTTTAATGCTATTTCTTGTTTGGAGGAAAAGTGTGGTGGCATAACCAAGTTGGATTCTTTTGCTTCTCTCCTAAGGGACAACATTGAATTTTTAAATCTAATTGATGTGAAACTGAATAATGGAATATTCACTTCGAATAATAAAAGAATCGATGTGGATTCTATTTCTAAGAGACTAAAATTATTTCTTGTTTATGTTATTGGGTTGAAGATAGGTGGGCTTCTAGCTTTGAGATCTTGGATTGGTGTGGCTTTGACCACTGGCCAATTAAACTCTTAATTGCTTCTATTAGAGCTTTTAAGAATCTTTCTTTTAAGTTTCAACTCATGTGGTTGCAAGATTCATCTCTCCAGGATTTAATGGGAAAATGGTGGCTTAAAGGTAAGCTTGCTTTTGGCAGGGCTATGTACTCTACTAAAAGGTTGTAGTATGTGAAGTATAGGTTGAAGAGGTGGAATCGATAGTGTTTTGGCAACCTGCACTTCAAAAGAATGATGACTGAAGATCAGTTGGATTCTATCACTTGTGAAATAAGGGACCACAGCCTAACTAATGTTTTGGGTTGTAAGGAGGCAATTTATTCTAAGGATCTAGAGGAGTGGGAGCTACATGAGGAGATGTTTTGCAAACAAAAGTCTCGCATTGACTAGCTTTATGAAGGGGATAGGAATACTACCTTCTTTCATAACTTTGTGGCTGCTAGGAGGACTTGAACTCTGATTACTTCTCTGGTGTCATTGAAGGGGACTCTGATTTCTTCTCTGGGGGAGATCTTTAGGGAGGCCTCTCGATTCTTTGCAACTATGTTCATAGAAGATTCGCCTCTTGCGAGTGAGGAGCAAAACTCCATTTTGGCTTCTATTCCTTCTTTGGTTTCCATTGAGATGAACAAGGCTCTTCTTTGGCCCATTTATTTGTAGGAGTTGGAGACAATTGTGTTCTAAATAAAAAAGGGAAAGCTCTAGCCCTAATGGTTTTCCAATTTATTTTTTTTAGGAGTTTTGGGAAATAATCAAAATGGACCTCTTAATGGTGGTTTGAGAGTCGCAATCTAGAATAAACAATTGCTTAAATCCATGAACTCCACCTTTCTGGCTCTTATTTCTAAAATGGAGGGTGTTAATTCTTTGGACCAATTTAGACCCATAGCTCTATGCAACATGGTTTATAAAATTATTATCAAACTGATTGCAGAAAGGATGAAGCCTTGGCTCAACTCTTTGATTTCCGATGAGCAAGGTGGATTTTTTGCTAGTAGATAAATTCTGGATGGGATTGTTATTGTTGTTGAAGCCATTCATTCTATAGCGTCTTCCAAGGAAAAGGCTATGTTTATTAAGCTAGAAATGGAAAAAGCATATGACAGAGTCAGATGGGGCTTTTTGTAGAAAGTTCCCATGGCCTTTGGATTTGGAAGTGAGTGGGTTAACTGGATTATGAGTTGTGTCACGTCGACCTCCTTTGTTGTTCTTATTAATGGAGAGCCATCAAAGTTATTTGGAGCTTCAAGAGGTCTTCACCAAGGGGATCCTTTGTCTCCCTATCTGTTTATTATTATGGCTGAGGGGTTGGAAAAATTTATCAAATCTTGGGTTAGTTAGGGATTGATTCAAGGTTGGAGTTGAGGTAACAGTTTGCCTCTGCATTCTCACCTACAATTTGTTGATGATATTGCTTTGATGGGAATGGAAAGAATAAGTGAGGTGGTAAATTTTAGAAGAACTTTGGACATTTACTTGGTTGCCTCTGGCCAGAGGATTAATGAAGATAAGTCGTCAATTTTCTCTTCAATACTCCATGGCTTATCTAGAGTAGGATTGCTTGGATTTTGTGATTTTAGATTGGTTCTTTCTCTCTTATGTATCTTGGGGTTCTCATTTCTATGAGTTCTCAGCTTAGAGGATGTTGGCAAGAGGTTTTGGACAAGTTTCATAAGAAGGTAAGTAATTGGAATTATAGATGACTCTCGTCTGCGGGGAGAGTGACTCTTTTGAAATCTATTGTTCAGGATCTTCCCCTTTACAAGTGATTTGTGCGGGTTGCCCCTATGATTTTTGTTAAGGAGTTTGATTCCCTTGCCTGCCAACTTCTTTGGGATAGCAATTTGAACTCTTCAAAGTCGAGGTTGGTTAAGTGGGAGTCTGTTTATAGGCAAAAATAGGAAGGTGGTCTCGGGCTTAGGTCGATGGGGGTGAATAGTTAGGTTTTATTCGCCAAGCTATATTGGGGATGGTGCACTTGTCAAGATCAGGTTTGGGCCATAATTCTTAATTACAAGTACCTCCATGGGGTGAATTCCTTTGATATGCCTCCTTATGGTCTTCTTGGGAAGGGGTCGACGATTTGGGATGCCCTCAAGAGAGGAGAAAAGTTGACCAAGGAGGGAATTTTTTGGATCTGCAATAAAGGATCTAAGGTTCTTTTATGGAATGATTCATAGGATGCCCATCCCCCTCTTTTATCTTCATATCCACACTTGCAACCTCTTTGTGATTGATTGCTTGTTGTTGGGTGGTGTAAAGTGGAGGATTTTAATACTAGTCAGGTCTTGGGGTTGGGGCAGGTGGAGGTGTCTCATTGGAAGGAGTCGCACGAGTGGCTGTCAGGGGGCACTAAGGAAGCTCGCCAAGAGCTTGCTAAGATTTTGGCTGGAAGAATGTGTAATTCCCTTAAGGGGAGAGATACTTTGGCTTGGGGCCCTAACTCGAAGGGAAAATTCTCTGTTGCCTTGGGGTACTTGGAGTTGGACAAGTAGCTGCATGGGAGGATTGGGGCTCCTTGGTGAAAGCAAGTTTGGAATAAGTTATCTTGGCCAAAATATATTTTTTTATTATGGTTGGTGGTCCAAAACAAATGTCTTACCTGGGAGAATTTACACAAGAGAGGCTTCCAGGGTCCTTCAATTTGTGTTGTCTATTCCAATAATGATGAATGTGCCCCACATATTTTCTTCTAGTTTCCTTACTCTAGAGATATCTAACACCTTTGGTGGGCGGTGTGGAACCATGCTTGTGTCCATGCCACTTCTTTGGTAGAATTTTTCGAAAGTTTGGGTCAATCGCATGCCAAGACATATTTTTTCCAAATTGCTTGGATTATTGGCCCTACTTTTATTATTTGGCATCTCTGGTTAGAAAGGAATCAAAGGATATTTTAGGGTGTGCATTTGGTGGTGGCTCATTTAAGGAAAAATATTTTGTGTAGGATACATGAGACTATTTCTTCTAAATGTGACCTTTCGGCTGTGATGGATCTTGGCGATGTTGCTTTTGTAAGGAATTTGGATTTCAAGGTTGGAAGTATTAGGTACTTTATTGGTAGGGGTCCTCGACAGACCAAAATGAGGATTCATAGGGAGGGTCGGTGGCTTCGCCTTCCTCTTGTAATTATGAAGATTAATATAGATGGCTCTTCTAGGGGGAATCTTGGGCATGCAGGGATTATCAGTATTGGAAGAGATAGTAAGGGAGATG